>JZKD02S1873509.1:78324-94686 GCA_000966675.3 Picea glauca
ATTGATTTGGGAATACGACTAAGAATATGCTAGCATCTTTAATTGTTAACCATCAGATTAGAATTTTAGATTAAAAGGTGATTAATTGTGCCCATTGCCAATAGGTATACACCTTTCGGCGTAACAACAATTATTAACAACAACATTCTGGACAGCAATTTCAATACAGAGCCAGTGTTCTATGCAGCCATTCGCCCAGCTTTTACACAACCTTTCCCTGCGATTCTCTTTAGACATAGTAACCTTTTACTAGACAACATATTCATTGTATGATAGTGTATTTCTAGGTGAATGACAATGCGATTATATATATATATCGATCACAAAAAAAATTGACAGAAGGTTTATATCAGATAGACAACATTTAAATTGATCACAGACAACGATGGTATCAAACAACGTTATTTTTACTTGTATTTAGACAGAGAAGATGCACCTCCTGTTTTCTTTGTTATCATCTGGGCGTACATTTTGTGAGGCTGTAGTAAATCCAAAATCTTTCCTACTTATAATTTTTATAACAAAATTTCAAATTGAATTGTATGCTATAGTACAATATTATCATCAAATAATAAAAAGACACATTTTGTAACAGTGTTGCTACTATAAACTTAATAATCGATGATTATGTTTTCTGGATGAATTCTTTGTTGTTACTTAATTTTCATCCAAATATTGTTTCATACGGACGTTTTGGGCATGTCATGTGAAAGGAAATTTTACCTCGTCATTTAAAATTTAGAGTGGAATATCAAATATTTCATTTTCTCTAAATTGAAGCTTACATTATTCCAAAACACCTTAGCTACTTTGATGATAAATAACTTTATCTAGATAACATTAGGTGGGGTGACATTGGTTGGGAGTTTCTTGATCATTGTAATTTAAGGTCTCCTTATTATGTCATTCTTGAACTTTGTCCAGTTGTCTTTTATAAATATTATTACACTTTAATTATATTTAGATATGAAATAATCTAGACATTAACTTCCATAAAACTTCCACCGTTATCGAATTAAGCAAGTTGATTAAGTGACTGATAATACATTGATTATATATATATTATTAACCAACATTCATAATAAGAAGGGATAAGTGGTTAGACTGTTAATTTATATAAAACAAATTATATATATGATAAGAAATGTTAATTCTTGTTAGTGTATGTTTTGGATTTAGTTGGAGAAATCATTGTTATCTATTATCCAAATTTAATTTCTACATGTGATAATATGTTGAACTCAACCTTTTCCGAAATAAAGTGTGAATCTATAATAAATATTATAATAACAAGATTAAAGTAAAAATTGATAACTCAATATCAATTAAATTAATAATATTCAAATTAAGTAAATTAAATTAGAGAATATACTTCTTACTATGCGAACTGGTGTAATTCTTCATTACCTTCGTCAATACACTAGTACTAGTATTGATTATGTTAAGTGCATACACTAGTTCTCCTTCAATGCAACAAAATAAGTAGTTATCCCATAATGGTAAAGAATGATCAGTTTAAAGAACGTATGAATTATGTGGATTAGGAATTTAATGTGATGTAAGATTGTTAGTAGTCAGTCACAATAAAGAATAATACTTAATAATACTTAATAATTTAATAGTTTTGAAATAAATATTTTTAATTAAATTAGTTTTTAAAATTTGATTTTGATTAATTTATTAATTTTTTTTTATAATTTATAGTGCAAAAACCTTCTTAAGGATTACACTAGGGTTCAATATGTAGGTAGATTGGGATATTGGGTTAGCTTGCTTGTATTTTGAGAGTTAATTTGGTCTCATAGCACGTTGGATATATCATCGGATTATGGTCTAGATATTTTATGTTGCGCCTTACTTATTGTCTCGCCTATCGCTTGTGACGACATGATTTCGCATAAGGGGATCATTGCATACCCTCATGGATAGATGTGAATGATAACCCGATCAGAGTCTTGTGCTTCCCAATGTGGGCTTTTGTTGTTGTAATTGAGGTTGTTACTCGAGTGTGTATTGCCTCAATGTGTTTGGGTTGTGCTCCGTAAAGGTTTCTAGATACTGGTAGTCAAGGTCATTGTGTCAGGATTGTGGATTTTATCCTTTAGCTTGTAGGTGTTGTCTTTCTTGTGTCGGGCGGGTAGTCATTTTTATCTATCTGTCGATTATCACATGTTTTGCCCTGTTGCATGATGTGTTAGTGTGTTGATTTGTTGTTGTCTATTATCTGACCTGCATGCATTGTGTTCATCGTCAATTTGTGTGGTTTAATTGTTGTCGTCGCTCCCTTCCTGCCTAAAACAAAAAAACAAATTTCACTTGTTTGCGTTACTTGTAGTCGTAACGTTTGGGGTTGTTACAATATCTTCAATGAATAGCCATCATATTAGAGTTTAAGGTTAAATAAGTTTAAAATATCATTAATTGTGCCCATTACCAATAAGTAACATAATAAATTGATTTTTATTAAATAAAAAAATTCAAGTTATTAAAAAAACTTTAGATAAAATAGAAGTCAACCCTCCATTAATATAAGTCAAATATGCTACTCATCACTATAGTAGTAAGACGTTTTTAAAATAAACAGAACAATAATATTATATTTTATTTATTTATTTAAAAATAAATATTCACCATAAATTACCTCCAAAATTACAATAATATTAAAATTGTAAATAAATACATCATAATTAAAATGTTATGAATAAATGAAATATTTAAAAAGTACCAAGAGATATATTGTTCATAAACTTTAAAATCTAATAATGTCTTAATAAACCAAATATATTTAATTTAAAACGCTATAAATACTCATCAATTATTGATGTATCATTATTTATGCAATCTCTAGTCTCAATCTTTAGTTCCAAAGACGAGTCAAGCGTCTTCTCACATGAAGACTTTGTATTCAACTTTTAATTTTATAAAAATAATTATATTAATATAAAATTATAGATTTTATTTTTATATTTTTTATTTCTCAAATTATTTTATCTTATAATATTTTTAAATTTTAACTCATTTTTAAATTCATTTTAATGTACACCTATATACATCATATAATTATTAATTCAATTACACTAATATGATAAACACTTTCTCATAGTATACGTAGCTCATAGATCAAATTTTTATTTACATATTATGATTTGGTAATTTAAAAATATTATTATTATGATTATTTACACTATAACATTATTATGATTCGATAATTTTCAATAACATCTTTTAAAACAAAATTTCCGTGGATATAATTATTACAATTTTGGAATAGCCTTCACAATAAATATAATAGCCATAACATGAATTGCTATCACAAAAAGTGTCTTTATAATTGATATTTATTTTTTATACCAATAAAAACATATCATAGAGTTAAAAAATACATCATTAAAGTTAAATTTTTATAATATTTTAATATAAAATTATATATGATGATGATGATGATGATGATTAATGTTTACTCGGACTAAATTGGTTTATCATATCTAGCTAGCGATATTGGTTGGTAGGTGTGATACAAGGTAGTGGACAAAAACATTAGTGGATGGTTCTTTCTAGAAAGCTTGAGCGAGGGATAGATCTATTGCTTGTGAGATTGCTTGTGGGTAGGTATGATTACAACTCTATTACTGGTTGACTGTTATGGATATACAAGTAAATCTCCTTAAGGGGTAGTTCTCCAACCCTTTTTTTTCGTCGTACTATTTTCCCCTTCCTCCGATCGTATTTCATGGAGTGCTTGGTGAATCCCAATGAGTTCTAGATTTGATTCCCTCCCTTAATTCGTAAGCTTCACCTAAGACTAAGCTAAGGTTTAGTACATGCCAAATTACTAACTTTCTTATTAAATAACCGTAGTAAGTGCGATTCAAATGAATCCCCACGCTACCCCATACACATATAGGGTAAGGGATTACTTGCAATTCTTAAGAATTTTATTTCTATGCTCAAAAAGCATTAAGAGAAGCTTTCCAAGATCACCATAGTTTTGTTGAGTCAAAAGGTTAGGGAGGTTGGTAGTGTGACAAATATTTTGAAATTGAGATCTAGTCTGAGAATAGGCTAAGAGAAGGTGATTTTCATCTTCAACCTTCTTAGTGTCACAGGTGACACACTCTTTCATCCTAGGCAATTTGAGGAATTGACCAATGCCCAATTTAACTATGGAGCTTGTGAGAATTTGTTCTTATCTTCGCAATGCTTATTTTTTTCTTTAAACTTGTCAAAAACATAGAGATAATTTTGATCTTCTAGTTTATGGTTGATTACATCCTTATAGTACCTTTATTTTCATTTTTCCTCTAACTCTTTATCACACCTAAGTTTATCCTTAAATTTTGATTTGATGATATTCTTAATCGTATTCTTATTTTGCAAAATGGTGTCTTCCATGATTCCCCAATAGTTTAGCGAAGGCTACACATATTTATTCCATCCTCGCTTGAGTCAATGGTGGTTACGACTAGATTTTGAAGCAATTTTAGGAAGCCTCTTGTCTTCCATGTTGTTTAACTTGTTTTTATACATTAGGTATCTAGTCATAGTCATGATCTCAATCGGGAAAGGCTTCCTTGTGAAAGGACGATGGGATAGGGCATATTTCCTTTAATTTAGAGATTTAAGTTTAAAAATTTATTTTTTGTTTTCTCTATATTTCTCTAGGATTCACACCAGATACTACATACCTAGACTTCACATCAAACTATTTAACTATTTCGATCAAACAATAAATCTAACGACATCATCAAAACCGAATAAAATTTCGGCAGAAACATTTTTTCTACTAAATGTTAAATCTAACGGCGTTATCAAAATTCGAGCCACCAGCTACGTGGGCCGGATTTTTTTCTAACAATCACATGTTTGACCAAAAACGGTTTTCATCCAAATATATTGGTTCGACCAAAAACATATTTCGACCGAAAAAAACATTTCGGTCGAAAGTTGGTTTTATACATAAAAGGATGAATTTTGTTGTCAACATTTCATTCAACAATAATTTACCCGAGTGCTCTTTCATATTCCCGTCATCATTTACCTGCTACCTCACCATCTTTCCTGTCATTCCTCTCCCGAGATTGCTTCCGTGGACGACACTGGTGGACTGCTTGGGCACGCGAGCTTCCATGGACGACACTGGTGGACGTCTTGGACACACGAGCGGAAAATTTGGATAGTGTATGCAATGTGAGGAGAGAGCAACATCTTTTTAAGGTAAGTATGTTTTTCTATGTAAATATTCCCTTCCATGAACTACTGGTTAATATTTTATGCCTTGAACTAATACAAATGTGAATGAAAGTTTTCTAAGAAATTTAATTTTGTGCCAACTAGGTGTCATGCACCCTATTCAACTATAGTCTCCTGTCCTTGAGCTCATTTCTACGACTGAAAAAAAATTAGAACTAAAGTTTGTTGTCTCGTTTTCATTCCTTGTGTCATGTGTACCTCGTGAAAAAAATATAAATTGTGTTTCCAAGAACATTATGATGCAAATTCGTAGTGGCGCCTCTAGGAGTTGTTTGAAAACAAAATAGAAGAAAATATGTTATTTATCTATCTATATCTCTTACATGTAATTCCTCTACTTTATTGTGATAGCATGTACATTTCTCAAAACACTTATGTTTACATTCAAAAGTTGGAACTTCCCTTCTCTCCTAGCTTACAAAAATCATAGGTTGATGCTTTTTTTTTTGGAATAAATTGGTATGGTCATGACAGACTTCCATTTGTCTCGTCTCCCTTGTCATCATGCATATCCTCAGATCCTCTCCCCGTCTCTTTCTCGCTCAATCACTAATCCATATATTTTACAACTATTTGAATCTAAATATACTTAAGGGGATTCCCATTCATCAACTAAATCGTTTTCTACGACATTATCTATTGAACAATGGTAGTTATTATGCTTAGAAATTAATGGTATTCTAACTGTTATAGTTTGAGAATCATCAAATGTTCTACACGATTAACATGTATCTTGCACAAAATTAAATTTCTTTGAAAATTTCCCATCCTTAATTTTTATTTTTACGAGTTATAAAACCATTTATTTGTCATTCTTATTTTATAGCTATGAAAATTTTAAGGTATATAGCTATGAAAATTTGTCATCATTTTATAACAGTGAGAATATTTAACTTACATTTGTTTCCATATTAAAGAAGGGAGTTGAAAGTGATGAAATCTATAAGAAAATACCAAAAAAGTAGCCATGTAAAAGACTAGAAGAGTATCTAGTGTGAAAGTAGAACCCACATAGAATTTTTGTTGAACAAAAATGAATGTGAGTCATATTTACTTATTAAGATACTTGGAAGGAAAAGTGTTGGTAGAGATTGTACTGTGACACTTTCCATTCAAAACTAATGTATCTATGTTTTCATAGAGAGTATCAAGGTAGTGAGGTACATCTACAATCGAGATAGATATAAAAATTTAGTAATTCTAGCAAATTAAATTGAACAAAACTTTAGATCTATAAAAACTAAGAGTAGCAAGGCGTTTTTACAACCTAGGTAGATATGTCATGTATATAAAAATAATATTTTATAGCCAATTAGATGTGTCAAGTATATAACATTAATGTTCTATAGCCCAAATAGATGTGCATCTACATCCGAGAGATTTCTAGCTTAGTTTATTTTCAAACCTTCTCCGGATTCTTAATAAGTCTAGGTTAAGATGGATTTAGGCCACTTAAAGATATGCCTTAGATTGCACTTTTTTTAGGTTAATAAAAATTGGAACACAATAGATCTTTTTATCCATGGAAATAATGTTTGTTTCCTTTCATCTTCTGATGTTAACATAATTTTTCCTAGTATAGGATGTGTTAGTGATAACTTCTATTTTTGTAAAGGCAAGACTAAGCAAGTTGAAAGAGTGAACAAGTACATGACAGTAATATCCATTCTACATGGATGAGTAAATGCAAGAGTGGCCAAGTTTCAAATATATCCATTTCATAATGAAATCATAGAAAATTATCTCTGAGGTGTGATGATCAATTTGGAAGTTTCCTTTCATATTAAAAAATTCACTTTTAAGTATGAATCACATTCATTTTGAGCATTCGACATTGAAAAATATACCAATATTGTAATTATCCCTTCCTATGCAAACTTATACCATATGTACTAATGTCCCATTGGATTATGAAATTTTGTCCAACACTCATTTAATATTTTTTTTAGATAACAAGGTAAGACAATTGGTAGAAGAAAGGACGTCATTGTATTTTTATCTTTGATGTTTGAATCTTGGATTTGCACTTTTGTATACCATCCAAATTAATGATAGCTCCCCAAAAGAAATTTATCTTGATTTGATAATTCCTAAAAAATTTAAAATTATCTAGATCATCCTCTTTATATGTAATTTTAATTATTCTCACTCACGTGGATATTTTTCTAATGGCGTAGTGGATGTGATAGTCCATCCCTCTTTCTTTTTCTCCTATTTGTGAGAGGATGATCTTCATGGTTTTTCCTAATGCATCCATGGTTATTCTTGTTCCACCCTTGATGAAAAATATTAGTGCATGTGCAACCATGTTCCTAATTGAGTGTGTCAATCCCTTTGTCCTCCAAATTTTCTATATGCTTCTCATGTAATGTGAACTATTTTTCATACATGATGGATATACACCAACTTACAAAATATACCTTCTCCCATTAACAGAAAGAAAGAAAGTGATCATGGAATTATCCTACCATAACTATGACTAACTACTTCTTGGTTACATGAGTAAATTCTAACAAATTTCCAACACAAAAAAATGCAAAAACAACACATGGTTAAATTTCGCGTATAGGACGCGCTTCGTGCTCTAAACATGAAATCCTTACCCATACAGGGGAAACCAAGATTTCCATATCTGCATAAAAATAAAGGGTCCAGTGGGAAAGAAACATTGTCTTGAAACCCATTAAGTATGGACCTAATCTATAAAATCTAATCTCTCTCCCTTTTTTTTGTCAAATAAGAAAAGAAAAAAAACACTTTTCCACAATAAATAACTTGGCATGGAATATCCCAATGTTATGTGGCCCATACTTGAAATGCTCTAGTTGTTAAACACATTAATTTTATATTTCCTTTGACTCATTATCCAATCAATAATAAACCTTAGAGGGATAATATATTGTTTCACTATTCTATCCTTATGTACACTTTCCTATTATATGACTTTCCACAAACATTTAACTAGCAAGGGTTTTAAAAAAGAGTGAATATTTTTCAACCCCTATCCTCCTTCATATTTTGGTTGAGCTATAAAATTTCATCTGACAAGTGGTTCATCTCTTAATTTTGTGTTTTCCAATCCAAAATAATATAAAAAAAATTATCCTTGTATTCTCTAGAACTCCCTTTTGGAATATAGGCTAATGTATGTCATTATAACCAAGATTTGAGTTGAGTTTGTTAGTTGGTTAATTTTGCCTTTATGATTTCAGAGGCTAGTTACATTGTCAAGCGATTATTTTATGCTTTAGAGACATGTTTCTTAGTTTGTATTATTGGTGATTCTCCCCAAATGGAAGCATGCACTTTGTTATAGAAGTCTTCAATTTGTTCCAGGTTCCATACCTTTCTTAATATACTAAGAAAATTGGGATTGACACTTTCAAATTTCAATATGAATAGCCACCAGACGAAGAATGGCATTGGTTTGATGTAAATTAAAATATTTTCAATTGAAATTGACATAATTTTCTTGTGGCATATATAAACTAAAATTCCACAAAGCCTTCCACCACCAAGCATGCCATTTTTGGAAAGTTTTTCAATTCACCAAAAATAATGAGAAAAAAAAATAGTTGATCTAATAACTTAATAATTTACTCATCGTTCTCTTCATCAACATTGACATTCAAAATGTTCAACGGAGCAATTAATAAACTTCCTTTATCTTTTCATGGGTTAATTTCATTGTCAAGTAATGCTTCTACACTTTAGGGACATGTTACATAGTGTGTATGATTGATGGGGATGCTCGAATGGAAGCATGCACTTTTTTTATAGAAATATTCAGTTTGTTTTAGGTTCCATACCTTTATTAATATACAAATAAAACTAGGATTGACACTTTTGAATTTCAATATGAATAGTCAAATGGCATTGGTTTGATGTAAATTAAAATATTGTCAATCTGATTGACATAATTTTTTTGTGGAATATGCATTTAAATTACACAAAGCCTTACACCACCAAGACTCCCCTTTTTGGAAAGTTTCTCAATTCACCAAAAAGGACATGAGAAAAATGAATAGTTTATCTAATAACTTAATAGTTTACTCATCATTCTCTTCATCGGCATCGACATTCAAAATGTTCAACCGAGCAATTAATTTTTCCTTTATATTTTCATAGGTTAGTTTCATTGTCAATTAATGCTTCTTAACTTTAGGGAAATGTTTCTTAGTATGTATGATTGACGAGGCTTCTCGAATAGCAACAAGCACTTTATTATAGAAATCTTCAATTTGTTTCAGGTTATGTACCTTTCTTCATATACTAAGAAAATTGGATTTGACACTTTGGAATTTTAATATGAATATCCATGAGACGAAGAATGGAATTGGTTTGATGTAAATTAAAATATTTTCAATTGATTGACATAATTTTCTTATCGCATATACACTGAAATTCCACAAAGCCTTCCACCACAAAGCATCCCCTCTTCGGAATTTTTTTCAATTCACCATAAAGGATGAGAAAAAATAATAGTTTATCTAATAACTTAGTCTTTTACTCATCATTATCTTCATCACTAACGACATTCAAAACGTTCAACCGAGCAATTAATTTTTTCTTCATATTTTCATAGGTTAGTTTCATTTTCAAGTAATGCTTTTGCACTTTAGGGACATGTTTCTTAGTGTGTATGATTGATGGGTCTTCTCAAATGGAAGCATGAACTTTTTTATAAAACTCTTCAATTTGTTTCAAGTTTCATACCTCTCTTAATATACTAAGAAAACCAAGATTGACACTTTGGAATTTCAATACGAATAACCACTAGATGAAGAATGGCATTGGTTTGATGTAAATTAAAATATTGTTAATTGATTGACATAATTTTCTTGTGGCATATACAATGAAAGTTCACTAATCCTTCCACCACCAAGCATCCCATTTTTGGAAAGTTTTTCAATTCACTAAAAAGGATGAGAAAAGTGAATAGTTGATCTAATAACTTACTAGTTTACTCATCATTCTGTTCATCAACACCAACATTCAAAACGTTCAACCGAGCAATTAATTTTTCCTTTATCTATTCATAGGTTAGTTTCATTGTAAATTAATGATTATGCACTTTAGGTACATGTTTCTTAGTGTGTATGGTTTATGAGGCTGCTCGAATGGCAACATGCACTTTGTTATAGAACTCGCTAATTTGTTTTAGGTTCCATACCTTTCTTAATATACTAATAAAATTGGGATTGACACTTTGGAATTTCAATATGAATAGCCACCAGATGAAGAATGACATTGGTTTGATGTAAATTAAAATATTTTCAATTGATGGACATAATTTTCTTGTGGCATATACGTTGAAAGTCCACAAAGCCTTCCACCACCAAGCATCTCCTTTTTCGAAAGTTTTTCAATTCACCAAAAAGGATGAGAAAAATGAATAGTTGATCTAATAACTTAATAATTTACTCATCATTCTCTTCATCGGCACCAAAATTCAAAGCATTCAACTGAGAAATTAATTGTTCCCTTATCTCTTCATAGGTTAGTTTCATTGTCAAGTAATGATTTTGCACTTTAGGGACATGTAACTTTTTAGTGTGCTTGATTGATAGGGTAGCTTGAATGGTAGCATACACTTTCTTATCATGGGAATATAGTAGAGATTAACAACCTTTATCATGGGCACGGATATGCATGCACATAAAATTTGTACCTTAATGGATTTTGTTTGTATGATGTGGAATAAATAATTTTTTTTATATGATGTAAAACAATATAGTCAATTTATGTATTAAAATATTGTCAATTGCCAATTTGCATCTTGGTACACATATATAATATATATGGATGAAGAGGAATCTCCAATTATGCCTCACAAATTCTCTAGGATATATAATGAAAATAGTAGAGGGACTCCTAGTTCGGAAGGTAACCCTAGTCAAGCAGGGGGAAATAGTCACACAATGCAATCTAGTCATTATGGATGACAATCAAATTCATTTATATCTAGTAAGGATGGAGGTGAAGATACATGTATGTTTATATTCACATGTTAAATTGTGTGTGAATACATGTTGGAATTGATATAACTAATTGAAAGTTTGATAAATTTCTTTTTAGATGCATCATTTAGTAGATCAGAAGAAAGAGCATCACAAGAGAGTGCACAACTATCTACAAGGGGTGCTCAATTTGATCCATTGAATCATGGATCATCATGATCTTTTACTAATCGTTATTTTGGGGAAATATGTTATGGGGAAGATTCTCCTTTGTTACCCAATGTACAACAACCCCAATCACATCAACAACATATGGGAAGTAGATTTATTTTATTTATTTATGTTTTTATATAAATCAATCATGCATATGGACATGCATATATATGTCGATGTGGATTGTCCTAATTATCTAAAAATATTTCTAAATGTGTAGAGGATTGGGATTATATTGGGAATAATAATGAAGCAGAAGGTGAGGGTTAACATCAACAAGGGCCCGAGTATTTTCAAGAAAATAAATATTACACCTCGATCACCACCTATCCCTTGGACATTGGCATGGAGGCTCATTGGGAAGGAAAGGTTCAAAAAATGACTATTCAATGTTGCACAAACCGTCATGCAAATTTGAAGAATGATATTAAGCAAATGGATCTCCCTGTAGAGAGCAACCAAAGCTTGGAGATCCTTTTGCATTCTTTAGATAAATTCATTGATATATATATATATATATATATATATATAAACTTTGGTCCAACAACCAATGGTTTTTTTTATTTGTTTAGGAGACATAGATAACATGTGATGGACCATGATAAATGGCTCAAAATAGATAAAAGGGTGTTAAAAGAGAAGGAACAACCACTGTTCAATTGTGAGGAAGGACCAAAGCGACGAATGTTGAAGGTGGAATATTTCAAGGACCCTCATATTTTACACCATGTTTATGATAGATTCTTGGCATCATATGGTAGACTTCCATGGAATGATGAGGTGCCATGTTATTTTTTCAGATTCATTTATGTGGATGTTTCTTAGAACATGCAACCGAATTATACGAACCTACCATCCAGATATTATGGCGTTGGTAAAGGTCAAACATATAATCAAAGAGGTGCATATTGAGATATGGTTTTTCCTATACCTCCACCATCCTAGGTATCTCATCCACCAAGGGTGGTTTCTCTACCTTTAGAGATTGAGGACACTTCACAAGTTGGTCAACATGAGAGGGAGGAAATAGTTGATAATTTAAATCCATATTTTTATGGTATTGATGTTAGCTTGGACCAATAAAGAGCATGATCCAATTCCTATGATATTTTTGTATATAAGACAGATGATGAGATAGATTGCATGAGAATCAAAGAGTTACAATCTTATGAAAAGTTTTTTTGCAATGTTTGGAAATACTTAAGTGGACATTAGGAAGGGGGCATTGGATTGGTATGTGTTACAAGTGGTGAATATTTCATGCATTTGATGACAATTATTTTATTAGATCCCCATCATCACAATTTTTTAACTAACATGGAATGTTTATGTTCATTAATTGTAGTTCATTATAATTTTAAATGAAACATCATTTACAGTGGGATATATTGCATAGAATCATACCTCACATGTATTACATGTTTCAAAGTTTAAAACTATGCTTTCATGTCTCAATAATTTAATTTGTATTCATTTAATTATATAAAATGGTCTATATATATGTATTTAAAGGGGTGCCCAGAGGGGACCTTTGGTATGACACAAGCTTTTTCCATTTTGGAAGATGTTCCGATTGGTGATTTAGAGATATCAATCATGGTTAAAAGTTTCTAACTATGATTATATGCATCATAATTTAATTGTAATTATTAGTTCTTTTCAATCATCTAATTTGTATTCATTTTATTATAAAAAAATTGGTCTATATATGTACTTATATAAATATGTATTATAGGGGTACCAAGAGGGGACCTTTGGGATTACCTAACCTAATTCCATATTGGAATATATTCTGATTTGTGATTCACATGTATTAATTATGGTTGAAATTTTCTAACTATGATTACATGCATCATAATTTAATTGTTTAATTATTAGTTTTTTTCAAGATATGAACTTACAATTATGTCTAATATATATGCATAAATCAAATGTGTTGTAAGCCAATTTGGAGGAGAGAGTGGAAGATGAGAACATGCTTGGAGGAGATAGTGGAGGAGAATGAACAACCATATATGATAATTCATAGATCTTGTTTCTTGCATTTGTAAGTTCTACTTTGTTTTTATGATCCAACTTTATCAAATGATTAATTAACTAACCATTTTTTTACTTAAAGGATATATAGCTTTTGGAATTTTGTTCATTTTTGTACTCAATGTGTCAGCAAATATTCTACGATGTTTTCAAATACTCTATCTTTCAACACTTTACATTATTTTAATGGAAATTTGTGTATTAGTACATTAATTTTTTTGTTATTAGTAATTGTTTGGGTAAATTGTTTGTAAAATTACTAGTAATTTTTTAGTTTGCTTGTGTGTTGGTAATTGTTTTGGGTTCACTTACCAAGTTGTAAACATTTTGCAACTATATTGCAAAACCCTATAGAATTATTGTCAAGCAACTTTCTCAAGGACTTTTTTCGCTTTGAAATGCATGGGTAGAAATGAATTTGAGTTGGAACTACTCTTCCTTCCTTTCTACCTTTTTGAATATTGAAATACCATAGAAGGATGGATTTATGGGCCAAATAAAATTCCACCTTTTGGGATTGTATGATAATTTGTATGCAAAATCTTGCACAAATTAGGGAGTGGTTATATGAAGATAGACATATAGCAAGTTGTGCATGTGATAATGCATCATTGCTTATTTTCAAATGAAGGAGTATTTCCTCTCTTATTATCTACCATGAAGTACAAAACACCATATTCCATGGGATTTTATCTCTTGGTCGATCCACTTTAGATGAAATGTAGGCATGAAAGGACTAGCCAAAGAAGGACATCACCCATTTGTACAAACAAACTTGGTAAGGAAAAAAAACAAAAAAACATGAATGATTATTTCAACTTGGTCACAAAAATGATATGAGACACCCCTTGTGTGTCAGTCTCCTGCCAATAAACAAGAAACCCATAAGAAAAAAAAGGCATGTTGGGGTTCCATCAAAGGTTTCCACTTATTATAGAACCTAAAAATTCAACTTTTAAATTTTGACTTTAATCTTCAAAACTTATCTAGTCAACTATCAGAAATGGGATTTGGGGAAAGTCACTTGTAACCATCTATGAGATTGTATTCGGTGTTGAACATTGATGGATGAGCCACCCCAAAACGTTTTTTTATATTTTTTCATGTCATCTAGTTTTTTTTCTTGGATATAAAAAAAAATCATGGAAAAACTAATGTCCTTCCTCAAAAGTAGGAGGGTTGACAACCAAGGAATTCCAATCATATTTTTTCCTTATCGTGCCACTATTGGTAACCACGAAATAAAGTGATCATTAAATGAGATCCCCACCCTCAATGATCTAGAATCGGATCCAGGAGCTTGACAGGGCTAAAAAAGGCTCAAAATGAAAGTGCTCATAATCCAACGAAACCAACGACATTGCATTTGTCTCGTCTTTCTGATATTGGCCATATATTTACTTCATCAAATGGATGTTGTATGCGAAAGATATCGTATTCTAATAAAAAACCCTAACAGGTAAAAAAAGGGGGTGACTATATAGTCCGTACAGTCCACATGGCAGGCTGACTGTACAGGCCATACAGTCGTACAACTGATGTGGCAGCATCTGGAGATGACACGTGGTAGATTATAGGGCATACAATAGGTGATTTAGACTAGTCAGAGGGTGACACATGTCACCACTATAAGGGTGACACGTGGCATTAGCTCACGGTGGTAGGTACAGTGGCATGTTGACATGGCAGTATGGTTGTTGACTGGGAAGACACCTCGACAGACAGGTGGTTCAATCTTGTGTTGACAAGTGGCATCATATTCAGATAATGGGAAGGTGCCATGTGGCCCAGTCTTGGGCTGCCACATGGCACCCCTCTGTTGGTTGTTGGTTTATGCAAAATTTTGGGGTCTCCACCAGAGTCGAACCCCCGACCTCCATCGTGCTACGGATTGGCATGACCGGGCTTACCATATGACCTGTTGGTGTTACTTAATAGCTATATGGAAAAAAAATTATTTAAGTTTAATCAAAATTTTGGTTGGAGGCGAAAAGGGTTGGGGCTTAACCCCAGCCCATGGTTTATTATATGACATGTGACCACAGTGGCTAAGGGCACGGGCATCATACCTATGCGCGCAGATTGGGATAGGGCCTAGCCCTTGGACTTCGACTCCTCCATGTAACCACCAGTGTGAAGTGGGGGGCCTATCCCTCAGGGCTCGAGATATTTTTGGTTGAGGATCCTATGTAAGCGTCGATGACCAGGAGCCATCACGGACAGGGGGCTATCACACAACGGGTGGAGCGCCTGGTCACATAGTCACCTCCCATATGACCAGGAGTGCTCCAAAAGGGGGTTGTGCCCAAATAAAATGGAAGAGTGGTTTTTTTTATATAGTTTATGGATTTTTAATTGATTTGGGCCAGTAATTAGTGGATTTTGGCCATTTTTGGGAGATATTGGGAATTTTTGGAGGCCAAATTTTGGGAGGAAGTTGGGATGGATAACCAACTTTAGATCTATAAAAACCAGGCCTGTTTGAGGCCATAGAGGACAGTCAAAGAAGAGTTATGCTGAAGGGAAGCCAAGCCAAAGCCATTTTTATGCAGGGAAGTTGTTGAGGAGCAGACACTTGCGGGCCATTTCTGGGAGCTCCAGTCATCAATTTTGTGTGTTGTTTCTTCTGCTGGGTTCTAGAGATCTGGAAGAACATGACCAGATCAGTCTTGTAGCCTAATGGCACTACTGCGATGTACTTTTTGATCTTTGAACAGAAATAAAGAAGCCTCCTCCACAAAAACAAAGGCCTGAAGATGTAGACAATTTTGTGCCGAACTCTGTTATCAATTCTCTTGTTATGGTTTGTTGTTTATTACTTCATTTCATATTTGCATATATGTATATGGTTGTCATAATTCCTCTTATTTCCTCATTATTTCATTAAGCTTCTCAAATGGTT
>JZKD02S1873509.1:94736-140766 GCA_000966675.3 Picea glauca
GAAGACGTAGACAATTTTGTGTCGAACTCTGTTATCAATTCTCTTGTTATGGTTTGTTGTTTATTACTTCATTTCATATTTGCATATATGTATATGGTTGTCATAATTCCTCTTATTTCCTCATTATTTCATTAATCTTCTCAAATGGTTAATTAACACATGCAAATAAAAACTCAACCACAGTCATTAAAAGATATTTTTTGGATCACTCAAGGACCTCTTCTAGGTTAGAAATGGTTCAATTTCTTTACAGGCTTTTCAAATACTCTAATCCATTGAAGAGCCTTTAGCATTCATCATAGTGGGGGTTATTACCAAGGTTTGAAGGATGAGACCGTGCCAGGAGACACTCCCAAAGAAATGTAGTTTTTAAAAAGAACCTTCCAAGATTCATTCCTTTCCATAGCTTATATAACCCACTTAGTACATATATCTAGGTCTGTATGTAACATTTTATGATCCCATACCTCCACAATTTTTCATAATGCAATAGAATTCCCAAATGACTGTATGAAACCTTTAATTCAAATGTTGTTGGCCCAAATAAAAATTCTAGAGGCATTTTTCAACCTCAAGTAGGAAATTATTGAGGGTACCTAGTAGGATGAATAATAAGCAGGGGTGGATGCAAGCACCTTGGTCAATATTCTTGGTTTGGAAAAAGCATTAGTTATCTGTTATGAAATATTATTCTCAACTCTTTTGACCAAAACCTCCCAAATATATTTAGCAAAGAACTAAAAGGAAACTAGAATGTCTAGGAACTTGAAGATATGGCATGGGAGAATATAGGACCATCCACTTTGGCCCATTTAACCTCACTAGCCTTTACAAGTTGACAAATCTAGGTAATGTGGGTTTTCTCCTCTTCTTCATGGGGGAAATGATGAAGTGGTTGAGAGATGTACTCTAGTTCGTATTGGGAAAAGTGATATACATGTGAGGATTGTATCGAACCTTCTGAGAAGCTACCAAAGGGAGGATAGGATATGCATGAAATATCTAATGTCTAAGGAAAACAAATCAATATTTTTTACATTCTCTAGATGTGTGAATAAATACAAAGTCAATCGATGTAAACATTTAAGGTTGTTATTTAAATATTCTTCTCAAACTAACAATATACCTCTTGAGTGATGAAAAATAGTTGATATAATATATTTTCATAAAAATAAAATTCTCCTTAAACACTATAAAGTGAAACAATGTGTCTCACAAATCCCCATAAAGTGGTACCCATGTCTCTCTCTGTCTCAATCACAAACTAACTCATTCAATACAAATGATTTTTGAAAAGGATTTTGTTTACAATATTTTTTTTTGTATGTGTTTAGAGTAACACATTCGTTGTTGTTTCTACTTATGAAGGTACATTAATTGAAATTCAATTTACCCAATGCATTAGTATGTTTCTTGTATTGAGGCTATAGAGGAATTATTGAGACTGAAACATGTTTGTGGGTTGTCTTTGTCTCTCTTTTTCTCCAAGGTATTCAAATTTCAAAACAGTAGGTAAGGAACATATTCTATTGCATCCTCTCTAAGTATCATTTATCATTTCTCATGTGTATGTACTATCTCTCTAGAGTCTAGTATATGTATTATTTCTTTAGAAATTTGTCACAAAATATAATAGAATGCCGGATTTTGTGCCTAAAAAATTATGATAGGTTGCATTGTAGGCACAACTATATATTTGTATTTTTTTTATCAATGTATTTAAGTAATTTATGTTTATGTTCCTTTCTTCCATAAGAATGTTCACGTGCTTTAAAAAGTCCATTTATTAATCCATATTGATTTCCTGCAAGTTTTGTAGGAAAGCATTGCAACTTTTGTAGCTAGGCATTTAGAGAGGTTTGGATCCAGGAGAACAACATGAAATTTTTGTAGGGAGGTATTATGCATAGGTGTTGGCATGTGTGCAGTTGTAAGACCCTAGGTTCAAGTTATATTGACAAACAAAATCCTTCAAACAACGGCCCTTTCGGCATCACCTGCATGCAATTGAAGACTCACCCAAGGCATCTATGGCTATAGGAACTAAGTTTCTACAGTAATGAGGGACTACGAGGTGATCATTATATTTATTCTTACCTATCTGTTATGTGCATGTTATTTTGTATTTTCTCTTCTTAGGTTACTTAGTGAATTCAGTTATGTATTACCATTATAGTTCATATTGGAACATAAACTAAGTAATGTCACATCTACAAATATTGTGCAACTATCATGTAAGGAACATAACTAATATAACATGCATAAAGAGAATATTCATCACATAAAAGACAAGCAACATAGTAGTTTATGTGGTTTACCTAACTTTTGGATACGTCCACAATGAACGGCTTATTTATTATACTTTAATTACATCCACAATGAATGGCTTATTTATTATACAGTGCGCTTACAAAGATACATAATGTTATCTTTTTCTTTGCCTAGCCTAGCATCTACCTCTTTGCAACATCTCCTAAATGTTCAAACATATACTCCTTCCCTCTCAATCTACTCTATCATTATCTTTTTAAATAACATAGAAGAAACCTAAAAGAGAGGAACCCCTATTCTCCCAACCCATTACATATTTATACATGATTTCTAGGGCTTAAAACCCTACTTTACTTACCTCAAAACCCTATTACAACTCATGATAACTCAAGTTGACTCCTTGATTGGGATTTATTTTCTTGATTTTCCCTCTGCATGATGCTTTTTTTATCTGACTGTTATTCTTCTTGATTTTGTGTGTCCTTCTATATTTATCACCTCGGGCTGTCATCCTTCCTTTTTTCCCACTTTCTTCTCATGTTGTTTTCTCTTCTTTATTCCTTTGTTTTATTCCTCTGCTTTATTCCTTTCATTTATTCCTCTTCTTTATTCCTATTTTTTGTATTCTCTTGTTGCACACTATAATCATGATTATGCCTCAACTATGCACTTCCAATCCTGGTTGTGCCTAAACTTTGCACTTCGCTCCTACCTTGTCTTTGTTCTTCTTCTTTTGCATACATCTTCCATACATAGGATTTTAATGAATACCATTTCCACACTACCTATCCAATAGGCCCCCAAAACTCACATGTGGCTCGTCCTAATCCACTAAGGCTTGTTGTGTGCTCCTCCATGCTTTGATAATATTTTGGGAGGATTGCTTAGCTTCCGCAACTTCCTTTATTATTATTGTCTATGTTTCCATAATTTATTCTACACCCTACGAAATCAAGCACTTAATATTTTCTTTTGTTTCATGTGCTCCTTGTTTCACCTTTCCTTTCACACATCCATGTGCATCCCATCACCTTCAATGCTTCTTCTTGCAGTTGTCCTAAGTGTTGTTGAAGTATCTTCTGTTGATCCCACATATTTTCAACTTCCACATATGAATTTCGCTTGCCAAAATGGTCATCATTCGTTCAAGTGGTGGAAGAGTTTTTATTCTCTCTGAAGATTTATGGGCCTTTTCTAGTGCTTCCCTTGTTTTTTATTCCATGACCTTCATCTCTAGATCCTCTACTAGATCTTTCCATATTTTTGCACTTTCCTTGCAGATTTTTGCGCATTCTTCCTCCACTTTCTTGATTTTTTCTATGGATTTCATCATTGTTCTCTCTCTTCTTGATTGTTCCTCAGGTGGTATTCTCGACGTACAATTCCATTGTAGGTCCTCGATTCTCATGAAAAATCCTTTAATGACTTCACTAATTTTCAAGACATGCTCCTCTATAGTATCCTCTACTACTATCGGTAATTCTGAAAGTTCCTAGTACAACTTATGGATGAATGCTTGTGTCTTATGTGTAATTACTTCATCTTCGTCATTTTCCTTTAGATATTTCTTGGCCCTTTCTCTGGCCTCATTATTTTCTTTCATTTCTCATTCCATTTTTCCTTCAACTTCTCTCTTTTTTTGTAGCATAGTTGCATATTGTTGCTGCAATTGAGCCCTTTCATCCATTACTTTGGTCACTCCCCAGCTTGCTTCATCTGCATGGAACCTAATCTCATGAAAAATACCTATTTTCAATCTTTGTAATATGTGTATAGGCATCTGTGACACCAATATCTTCAAGTGTCTCAGTGTCTTCACATGTTCTTTTAGTTCAGGCATTGGGAGGTCAACTAAGTCTATCTCGATTTGTAACATTTTGTTCCCAGCTGCTATCTTGGTCAATACTAAATGAGAGACCTATGCTTCCTCCACTAGGATTGTGGATGGTCGTCCCTCTAATATACACTTTGGTATTATTTGTTGAAAATTCAACAAGAAACATGTGTCTAATTTACTTTTCCATTAAATAAATTGGACAATAAATATTAATCTATTATCTCATAATTACTTGAAATAATTAACTAAAATGGAAAATCAGTTAACTAATGGAAATTCGAGTTCAAAGGTTGGTTGGTAAGACATGGAGGTGACTTGAAGTCATAACTGAGTTATAAGTGTAGTTATGAGAGTTGTGAAGTAGTTTAACTCAGTTAAGTGAGTTAAGCCCAGTTGTACTAGTTGTAACTAAACTTACACTAGTGAGAGTTCAGTGAATTAATTATTAATTAATTCAAATCAGTGAACTCGCGTGCAACTGAAGATTCACCAAGGTTAACTACATGCATGTCAGATCCAATGGAGACCTAGTTGAGATAATAGGTGAAAGGGACAGTTTGGCTATCAGTTGTGATTTGAGTGAAGTGCACTCATGCAATCACACATGTAGTGGATATGCCCATGAGCATGTACAAACTAGGCAATTTGAATTGACTATGAGAATTCTAATTGCAGGGATTGTGCAGAGGAGGCAAGTTCTCTAGACATAGAGAATTGGCACATGTGTTTGTTGAGTTTTTGTATGACAGTGTGAAATGATTGTATTGTACTGAGAGCTCTTTGATTAGAGTTTTGTATGAGATTGTTTCATTATCCATGATATACATAATATATGATAGTGGGGTTTTTAGCTTTACACTTTCCCGAAAAAACTTTTGTGTTATGTGTTCTTGATATTTCACTTTGTGATCGTGGTTTAATTTCTGCAAGATTATTAGTAGAAAAGATTATGTATTTAACAATGGAATATAATTGTTAGATCAGGATAATTGCAGGAAATAATTAATTTGTATTGAAATTTCAACTTGGTATCAGAGCCACGAAGCCATGGAAGTGAGGTGCGGAAATAATAGTATTTTTGGAGGTCCCGTCTCTAGTAGGGTGCGAACCTTAGTACTGAAAACTTCACACATTTCTAAGTGTTGGAATTCTTGCACCCTACTCAAAGGAGAGGTACGAACTTCCTTAAGATTTTTGTAGGCTGCTCAAAGGAGAGGTGCGAACCTCCCTCACCCCACTGTGCATTACAATGAGAACTCCCTCCAAGAGTTCGCAGGATAGACATGGGTGAGGTGAAAACCTCTCTCAGTCTAGACACAGGGAGGTGCAAACCTTCCGGGGAAAGAGGGATTGTAACAATTGATTTTGTGGTTGGATAAAATTCAAATTTGCAGAAGGACTTTCTTGGTGCTACAATTGAATCAAGATCGAAATGTTTTTCAATGGCTTGAGTTTGGAGTATGCACTCGAGGGCAGCTCGAACTAAATTTCTTGGAAGGATAGGATGGAAGAAGTACTCGAAGACAATGGCTTGAAGGAATACATTGACAAAGATGTTCCTAAGTCGAATGCGACAAACACTGCAAATCTTGATGCATGGCAAAAGAAGGTGGCAAAGGCCAGGAGGATTCTGTTGGAGGGAGTACGAGACCACATTGTCTCAAGTCTCCATGTGAAATCCACACCACATGCAATGTGGAAGGTTTTGACGGATCTGTTCCAAAACAACAACGACCATAGGAAATTGGTGCTCAAAGATAAACTGAAGAAGATCAAGATGGAAAAGGGCGACTCCATTCCAAAATATCTCAAGATGGAAGTGTGGGAATAACAGTTGTTGTTGATGATTTGGTGAGCTTGTCTCTCCTAGGACTTCCCAAGAGTTGGCATAGTTATCAAGACTCTGTCAATGGAAGGGAAAAATTGCCAAATTAGGAATGACTATGGTCGGATCTAGTGCAAGAGGAGTTCAAGAGGAGCACCAGAGATGGATCTTCATCAAATCATAATTATGAAGAGGATTGTTCTTTGACTGCCAAGGAAAGGAAATGGAAAGGGAAGAAATTCCATTCAAAATCCGAGTCTAAAGTCAAGAAGCTGGATTTGTCCAAAGTGAAGTTTTTTCACTGTCACGAACATGGGCATCTCGCTACTAACTGTCCGCAGAAGAGGAAGAACAAGACGGTTGTTGGAGATGCAACTGGTGAGGATCTTGTCTCGCAATTTGAACTTGACTTCTCTTTGATCACATGCATGGCTTCAAGTGCATTGGGATCGGTGTGGTATTTGGATAGTGGTGCTTCCTACCACATGATGGGAGATAAAGAGTCTTTCAATGACTAGGAGGAGAAAGATCTCAAAATGCATATAGAGATGGGAGACAATGGATGATACAATGTGACTGGTATTGGTACCATTACCTTTCCGAGGGAGTCAGGTAAACCATTTCAATTGAAAAATTTTATGCATGTTCCAAGACTGAAGAAAAACCTAGTCTCAATCACAATGTTGGAGGACAAAGGCTATGAAGTTGTTTTCAATGGTGGAAAATATTTATTGAGACATAAAGAAATGGGTCAAGTCAAGAATATCTACATGTTGGAGGTAGATGGCTGCAATACCATGCTGGGAAGGGCAGAAAAAGTGGTGAGCTGGGATGAGGGAAAATTATGGCATAGGTGATTGTGCCATATTCATCATGGAGCCTTGAAGATCATGCAACAAATATCTACTGGACTTCCAATGGGAACAATTTCTCAGTTACATCAGTGAAAGGGGTTCACCCTGGAGAAGTATGTAAAGTCCACCTTTCATGAAAAGGAGAACCATGCTTCGCTGATCCTGGAGAGAATTCACACAGACGTGTGTGGACCATTATYGGTTGCTTCAACAACAAAACATAGGTATTATGTTATTTTTGTTGATGAWTTTTCTCGTAAATGCTGGATATTCTTCATCCAGAAGAAGGATCAAACATTCTCAAWTTTYTGTGAGTTTAAAGCATTGGTGGAGAAAGAGTCGGGGAAGCATGTGAAGGCTCTAAGGAGCGATATTGGTGGAGAATACATCTCTAATGAATTCAAAGAATTCTGTAGCAAAGAAGGAATTCGAAGAGAACTCATAGTGCCTCATAACCCACAAAAAAATGGGGTCGCAAAGAGAAAGACCAGAGTTATCATGGGTGCAACATGAGCGATGTTGCATGATCAGGGCCTACCAATGCATTTATGGGCAGAAGCATGAAATACTGCAGTTTATGTGAAAAAATGTTGTCCTCATAGAATACTTGGCATGAGTACACTTGAAGAATCTTTCACTGGTAAGAAACTTGATGTTTCTCATTTTAAAATTTTTGGCTCATCTGTTTATGTGCATGTGAACAAGGATGCTGGGAAGAAGATGAAACCGACTACTGAAGTTGGGATATTTGTGGGGTACAAAGAAACACCCCATAATTATCATGTGTATTTTCCTAACAATAAGATGATTTTTATGTGACAAGATATAAAATTCGATGAGGGGAAAGCCATGCAGTTGTCGCTTGAGAGGGAGCTAGGATTGCATGCAGAGGAAGAATTGTTGGTTCCCAAAGATGTGGATCATCCACATGAGGAGGTTCATGGAGTGGAGGAAACCACTCATGCAGATCCATCCATCAGAAATGGCAGAAAGCGCACCACGAAAGCTGACAGATTGAGACTAGATGTTGCACAGAATGTAGAAGCCCCCTACTTCACAGTGTAGATAGAGACAAACTCTTGATCGATTTACTGGATACATGGCTCTCATGAGTAAATATATTGTGACTGAACCATCTTTTTTTCAAGAAGCAGTGTAGGATCCCACTTGGGTTGATTCTACGGTAGAGGAATATGACTCCATTGTCAAAAATAGTGCATGGGAAATTGTCCCAATACCGGCTGACAAATCAGTGGTAGGTTCAAGATGGATCTACAAGGTAAAGCAAGATGTTGATGGGAGTGTGGATAAATACAAGGCCAGGTTTGTGGACCGAGGCTTCTCACAGATCGAGGTGATAGATTATGATGAGACCTTTGCACCTGTCATAAGGTACTCTTCCATAAGATCCATCCTTGCACTCTCAACGTAGATGGGATGGCGCATTCATCAGATGGATGTAAAAATTGCATTCCTCATTGAGATCATTGAGGAATAAGTGTACATTGAGTAGCCAGAAGGTTTTGAGACCTTTGACAGGGAGTTACATGTGTGCAGACTCAAGAGAGCACTGTATGGGATAAATCAAGCACCCCGTGCTTGGTACACTCAGATAGACAACTATTTCACCGGATTGGGATTCACCAAAAGTGAAGCGGATGAAAACCTATACCAAATTGTGGTGGAGGGTAAGCTCTTAATCATTTTTCTTTATGTTGATGATTTAATACTAACTGGTGATAAGCAGTTGATACACTCATGCAAGGAGGACCTTGCAAAGGAGTTCGAGATGAAGGATTTGGGCCTTCTTCATTATTTTCTTGGATTGTAAATATGGTAGCGAGATGGTGAACTTTTTGTGTCTTAAGGAAAGTATGCAAGGGAGATATTGGGTAAGTTTCACATGGAGGGATGAAAACCCATGGATACTCCTCTTCCAGGAAATTGGAGGAAAGACGATGCTACTTTTGGAGAGGTAGTGGATGTTACTGTCTATCGACAATTAGTAGGTTCACTAATGTATTTAGTGAACACGAGACCAGAAATTTTCTATGCAGTTAACCAGCTAAGTCAATCGATGGTTAAGCCTAAAAAACTCTTTTGGAAGGTGGGTAAGCATGTCCTGAGATATCTGAAGGTCACATATGAGTATGGATTATGATACAGATAGACGGATGAGGTGAAGTCGCATGGCTTCACATATGCATATTGGGTGTGCAGCCCAACGGACAGAAATAGCACATCAGGGGAGATTTTTAGTATCGGATCTACAGTTGTTTCTTGGTATAGAAGGAAACAAATATCCTTGGCACTTAGTTCAGTGGAAGCAGAATACATGGCAACGATTCAATCTGCATGTGAGGCTATCTGGATGAGAAAGATCTTGGTTGGTTTGTTTGGTTCTCATTTAGATCCAACAGTGATTCATTATGATAATCATAGTTTCATTAAACTCTCGATTAATCATGTGTTTCATGATAGATCTAAGAATATAGATATCTGGTATCATCATCCCAAATATTGTGTGTAGCGGAAGATCATGTTGCTTCAATACATTCCTACGGAAGATTAGGATCTAGACATTCTGACAAAGGCACTCAGCAGGAGAAAATTTGAATATCATAGAGACAGGATTGGGGTGAAGGATAATCCCTTTCTTGTTGAGAGGGAGTGTTGAAAAGTCAACAAGAAACATGTGTCTAATTTACTTTTCCCTTAAATAAATTGGACAATAAATATTAATCTATTATCTCATAATTACTTGAAATAATTAAATGAAATGGAAAATCAGTTAAGTATGGGAAATTCAAGTTCAAAGTTTGGTTGGTAAGACATGGAGGTGACTTGAAGTCGTAACATATTTATAAGTGTATTTATGAGAGTTGTGAAGTAATTTAACTTAGTTAAGTGAGTTAATCCCAGTTGTACTAGTTGTAATTGAACTTCCACTAGTGAGAGTTTAGTGAATTAATTATTAATTAATTCAAATCAGTGAACTCACATGCAACTGAAGATTCGCCATGATTAACTACATGCATGTCCGATCCAATGGAGACCTAGTTGAGATAACAGGTGAAAGGGACAGTTTGTCTATCAGTTGTGATTTGAATGAAGTGCACTCATGCAATCACATATTCAGTGGATATGCTCATGAGCATGTGGAAACTAGGCAATTTGAATTCATTGTGAGAATTCTAATTGTAGGGATTGTGCAGAGGAGGTAGGCTATCTAGACACAGAGAATTGACACATGTGTTTGATGAGTTTTTGTATGAAAGTGTGAAATGATTTTATTTTACTGAGAGCTCTTGGAATAGAGTTTTTTATGAGATTGTTTCATGATCTATGGTATACATAATATATGATAGTGGGGTTTTTAGCTTTACGCTTTCCCAAAAAAAATTTTTGTTATGTGTTCTTGATGTTTCACTTTGTGATCGTGGTTTAATTTACGCAATATTATTAGTAAAATCGATTATGTATTTAACAATAGAATATAATTGTTAGATCAGGAGAATCGCAAGAAATACTTAATTTGTATGGAAATTTCTACATTATTCAGGCTGCTTCCAAGAGTTGTTGTAATTCTACCAATTGATCTTGCACCTTCTCGTGTTGTTATGTTTGTTTCCTTGTAGCTTCCTCATTTACTTCCTATGTATCATCTTGTACTTGGTATCTAATTCAGTCCATTTTGTCATTGGTCAAATTATAGATTGGGGGTACCTTTTTCTCTTTTGTCTTCTTCCACACACCTCCTATTGGCTCCTTTGCATTATCTCTTAGCTTCACTGTTTCCCTAGGGACTGTTTGTTTTTTCTCTTTTGTTGATAGGCTAGGTGTGTTTGCTACGCCATTTTTATGGTCATTCCCCTTCCCCTCATCCAGATCTTCTTCATATCTCTCCAGTTCTTCTTCCCTTCCGAGTGGCCCATTTTTTCTAACAAGATTTTCCACTCGGCTTCCCAATCATTAGTGATCAATCATACAACACTGAAATCAATAATAGATTTCCATTTTCTATTATGAAAACTGAAATTTTGACAGATGAATAATATATGATAGAAGAAAAAATCCTTATATCATCAATAAGGATGATGAAATGATTTTATTGTTTCCATTGAAGGATGAAGACCCTAGAGATGTGGTTCTAGTGTTTGAAAAGTTCCTAAGAATGGTTACAGAAATGAAGTTCAACATTATGATGTTGTTTAGAGAAGAGTTGAGAGAGGAATACTACACAATGATGAAGTTGAAAGATCTTTGAAACATGCAATTTTTAAGGACATGGAATATTTGTTAAAGGAGTATGTAGACATTCTACAAAACGACAATTCCAATGGCTTATCACCTAAGAGGAGAAATTATGCATGACATAGGCTTGATTATAGTCATGATGTTGTAATCAAGCTGTGTATAGGATGAGTTAGATGAAGAGAGTAATGTTTAATTTATAGGTAGCATAGTTATTGTCAAAGGTATATTGATCAAGGAAAGTATGAGCTTGTGTATGGCTTCAATACTGGTTACACAAAAAAGGGATGGTTATTGTAGAATGTGTATACACAGTCTAGAATTGAATAATATCACATCCATATATATATTTCCTTTACCAAGTATGGATGATTTGATGGACAATTTGTGTGACATCAATTATTTTTTTGAGAGAAATATGAAGAGTGGGTATCATTAAACTAGAAATAAAGAAGGTGTTGAATGGAAAATTATGTTCAATACAAAGGGACTATGAGTAGTTAGTTATGGAATCTAGGATGACTAGTGTGCCATGTACAACTATTGGACAATAATGTAGTTGATGATAATGTTGTTTCTATTATACACTCATAATTTTTTGGCTATGTATATAGATGATATTCTTAAATATAATGAGATAAAATATGAGCATCTAGAACATCTAACGTTGATGTTTGAGACCTTGATTAAAGACAAGTTATGAATTAATTTGAGGAAGTGTGAGTTATTTAAAAAGGAATTGGTGTACCTTGGTTTTATTGTATACCAAGAAGGTTTTTGCATGGCATAAACCAGGTAAACATCATTGAAGTTAGGGGCTCTCATGATATTTCAAATTTGTACATAAATCTCATCAACAAATATCATATCATTATCTTAAATATTTTTAGAACACATTTATAAAAAGTGACTTAACATGGATGGAAAATATATTACTATCATATTGAATTTCACTTTCGATGAAACATAGAAATCAAATTGAAGAGGTACCAAAATCCAACAAAACCAAAATTTGTAATGTAGCCAAACCTCGAGGATTTTCAAGGCCTTATGAATATGGAAGGCATTTTGAGGTTGATTAGTTTATTCAAATTGGCCATGTTGTGAAATAAAAGAAGATAAATCAATCTTGAATTGTAGTAATATAGGAATTCAATATTCCATACATCAAGAAAGATATCAAGAACTCAAGGATAGTAGAAGAGCCATTTTGAGTTGATTAGGGTTCAACATCTTATGATTATTGTTGATTGGTTTGTTGGGAATTGAAGGTGAAATTGGAGATTTCCATTTTTTCACTCTTAGAAGAGGAAGATGGCCACTCAAGTAATAGAGAAGGAGATCCATTTTCCTATGCACATAGGAGTTTGTTCTAGATTTAAGAGCCATTGTCAAAGTAAAAAATTACTAGAGTGGGAGGAAAAGAAGAGAAATCAAGCATACCTGGCTTGAGTTGGAGATGGTGTTTATATCTTGTATATGTTTGGTTCTCTACGACTTCATATTTTCTATATGAATGTAAAAATGCAAGGCACAGTGTGTTTAAAATTTCCACAAATTGCACTTACGTGCCCTTGAAAAAGACCCAATATGAACATATGCATGTTCCTAGGAACATGCACGTGTTCTTAAGAATGAACATGCACTCTTTGGAACATGCCTACATGGCTCATTGAGTGGAGGATCGAGGTTTGTTGAACCTTTCACATCAGGAACATGTGTGCATTCCTAGAAACACACAAATTTTCCTATAGGTGTGCATTCCTACTCACCTCGTTGCCACTTTATCGTCCACCAACTTTGTGCACTCACATTTATGTATATTAATATTTCCATTTCAACATTACTTAATTATTGTTAAATTGTATACCATTATATAATTTGACAATTACACATTGTAATTTCATAACTCTTATATGATTGCATTTAATGTCATAATAATATACTAAAAAATAATTATTATAATTGAATTTTTTGTTTTTTTTGTATCTGGTGAAATTGTCAATTGTGTGGGATCGTACTTGCATACCCATGTGATCCCACATGGAGTATGCATGGAATTTCAAGGTCCAAACTAGCGACCTCACAAGAAGTTCCTTAAGAGTGCACTTTATCACCATCTAATCTACACCTCTTAAACACCATAGTTTTATATTTTATTCATTATATTAATCCATAATTACTCAACTACTTTACATCATTCTGAATTAAGAAATACATGTTCATTATTTAATATATCTATAAAAATACATTATCCAAAATTCCATCTTATATTTATATACAATTTTATATTTTAAATTTACATATTTCATTTTTATTTTATAAAAATAATTACACTTCTATAAAATTATGTATCATATTGTTCATATATTTTGACTTCACAAATTATTCTATATTATAATATTCTTGTTTTATATCGTTTATAAAAGATGATATAATTATTATGAATTTCATTACACTATTTTTAGTAAACACTTTCTCGTATTCTACATAGCTCATATAACTCATCGATCCAATTTTGTTGGCAATTATTTACTCTATATGATTATTATTGCCATCTTGATTATTTTCAATATTTCATCTTATATTTATATACAATTTTATATTTTAAATTTACATATTTCATTTTTCTTTTTATTTTATAAAAATAATTACACTTCTATAAAATTATGTATCATATTGTTCATATATTTTGACTTCACAAATTATTTTATATTATATTATTCTTGTTTTATATCATTTATAAAAGGTGATATAATTATTACGAATTTCATTACACTATTTTTAGTAAACACTTTCTCGTATTCTACATAGCTCATATAACTCATCAATCCAATTTTGTTGGCAATTATTTACTCTATATGATTATTATTGCCATCTTGATTATTTTCAATGACATCCTTAAAAAAAATAATGATTTTGGAATAGTTTGCATAATAAATATAATATTCATGAAATGAATGGTATCACAAAAGAGTCATTATAATTGATATTGATATTTATATTAATGAATAATATCTTGAAAGTTAAAAATAACAATTATTTTTTTAAGTTCACGGTCAAAATTTTATCGATTTTTCAAAGTATCATACAAACAAAGGTTCCTTGTTGTTGTCCTGCCAGTTGAGAAACCAAACCAATAGTAGAGGAGAATATCATTAGTCCAAATATATTGTTTTTAATTTTTCCAAAAAACTTTAAAAACTAGGGTTACCAAAGATACTCTACTACGAAATTCGATATAGATGACATGCCTATTATTATTTATGTCTATCATTTTAACAAAAAAAGAGACTTGAGGGGTACCCGGCTTCAAGGAGTTGAAGGCCTAGCTGAGGCATCCAGGGGATTGTCTGCTTGAACATTTATGTGACTGCATTGTTGACTGTGAGTTGTTGTTGGCATTGTCGGATTGTTTGAAGCAGGAGGAACACAAGCTGTAATCTCTTTGACCAGCAGGTGAAGACCGTCAAGTTGAAGTTGATGGCATCCTCCTTGGTCTGGAGCATTTGGCCCATGAAGGTTTTAATATGCTAGTATAATTCTACTATCTTCCAATAACGGGTCTCCCTTGCTCTTGTGTCCTACATATAGAACCTAGTGAATTGTAGTCTCTGCATCTTCAAAGTTTGTAGTCATGTCACATTCTAGGATAACTACATCTTTGACTTCGTCCAAAATCTGTTGAAAGTGCTGGGGAGTATTACTCTGGTAGTTGTTGGTTGCATTGTGAGCCTCATGCTGCACTCAGGAGAGTGGCCTTCTCTCTTCCAGATGGCAGGAGGAGGAATATTTTGGAGCCCCCGATCCCTGATCATATCCTCTTGTATAACCATATCGAGGAGCCATGATATCACGGACAAAATCATGGAGAAAAGGGTGACACAAGTGCGAGAGAAAAGTATTAGAGTGTCAATCACCGACAGTAGAGAAAAGGAAATTGGTTTCAAGAGTTGGATTCACGATTTGGAGAGTAGGAATCGAGCATTGGTTTTGGTTCACATCCATATTTTTTATTGCAGAGATTGACATGGAGAGGGTTTATCCTGAGTGTAAAATGCCTCAACCCATTGGGAGGATGGGTAGTTAATATCATTTAGATCTCTAGATAGGTGCTTGCTCTGACTAGGATCTAAATCAGACGAACAAATAGAAGACTTGTGGGAGCTTAAATGGCTTCCCGTTTGAACTGTCTCGAGGGAAATGTTGTGCCTTAGTTCTGGGAGATGCATGCCAGTTGGAGGGTCCTTTATTTGTACAAGTGCGGATTTGGTGGGATCCTCATCTGATCCCACCTAGCTGCCCATTTGAATGATCTTGATGGTGATTTTGTGCCTTAAATGTTGGAGCGAGATGTTGGCTAGAGGGTCCGCCCTCTATATGAGATTTGTGATGGTGGGAGCCACCTCATTATGTCCATTGATTCCATCCTGAGGGATGTTTCTCCCCTAGGTTAGCATCTCTAACAGCCCATACAAGGATTGGTGGTCCATCAGGGATATTGTTGTACACTTGGAGTGAAAATTTTAGTTCTTGTGAGGAATCCAAGGAATGTCCCAAGAGTCTTGTTTTGACTGGAGGCTTTCATTGGTGATCCACTCTATGATATTTTTTGTCAAATGACCGATGTGGCTAGGAAGAAGTACCATGATGAGGATTATAATTTGATGGAGTGTTTCCAAGATGGTTTCGAGCCGCCAGTTGTTGGAAATTTTTGAAATTAGGAATCCTTGTTGCATACGCTTCAACATGTTAATGATTACTTGGGAATCAACCTCTACAATGAGTTTGGAGAAGCCTTGTTGTGAAGATGTTCTTAGTCCTTCTTTTAGAGCATGTATTTCTTCTACATTATTGGTGGTGAGGCCTATCTTTCCCCCATAAGTTTTCAATATGTTTCCTTGATTATTTCTAAAGACTCCACCATAACCTTCTTTTCATGGGTTCCCTTTGGAGGTCTCGTCGAAGTTGAGTTTGGTGAAACTTGAATGAGGGGGAGTCCATATAGAAGGAGGGGTAAGAATGAGAAGGGATGGGGAGTGACTTGGAGTGGCTAATATAGCTTTATTATTAAGGCATTTGAGAATTTATAGATTGTAACGTACTCAACCACCCACAGGCTGGGCACGCTACTTCAAAACTCTCTTCTGAACTAATTTTCAATTATGGTAAATTTTTAATTAATAAAGAGGCATGAAATATTCACATGCAAAGAAAAAGATTCATGCTACAACATAAAAGAAATGAATATAATTCCATACATGGAAATAACCAGAAAGACTGCACATTATAAACATGAATTTCACAGATAGTAGTTAATACAGAGCGGAATAAATATACATGTAAATAAAACCATGACAGAGAGCACTTATCTTTAATGAAATGAATCACCAACTCAATTCAGACCAAGAACATTCCTCCCAATCATAGAAATTGTTGTTCCAAGTCTCAACAACACTGTCACCCCCGAGTCAGGACTATGAATCCACAAGGATAGTTCCAAAGTGTCACTCAACTTCCCAACCTAGTTAGCACTCAAGCTCTCATAGGATTCTCAACACACAGAATAATCCAAATTACACTAACTCTTTTATATCCATCATGCACAACCCAATATAATGGACCTCTTTCTCATCCACAGAGTACCTCAAGCTATCCACCTTCTTCCAGGGCTCCAGTTCATCTGGTCAAGAATCTCCATGTTGGGACTCTAAATATTTGCAGTTGTGAGAAAAGATTAATACGTGCCAAAGAATTTCATACATGAGGCAATTAATTCATGGTTGGAATACACCATCATTCATTACAGCCAACAAAACCATGGATCCTCTCCAACAATTCATTTGTATTTCCGAAGCCAAGATCAAAATGAATGAGGAATGAAGAGTGGGTGAAAGAATGAATGGAGAGGCAACAGAATGAAAGGTGTGAACAATGAACAATGAAAAATGAGTAAGTGATTGAGTGAATGAGTGATTGAGTGAGTGAGTGAGTGAGTGAAAGAGAGAACAAACCCCCCCAAATAGACCAAAGTTGGGTTTATATAGTTATTCGAATTAGAGAACCACATGGCCTTCCCCCAAGAATTTCATGTAACTGATATTCTCCATTAGAAGAAAAATGGGTAGCTAAAATATAAAATAAATACTTAGCCACTCAAGCCCCCTCTCTTGTGGGATCATAGCCATCTATAACTCTTGTCCTTGTCCATATAGCAGCTAGTGATGTATTTATTATTAATAATGATCAAAACATTACATTTCCTAGGCACACTGGCCTCCTTTAATTGTTTCGGCACTTTGGCCTTTCATAAATTAACAAAATACATTAATTTATTAGGGCCTCAAAACTCGGGTATTAAATTCTCCTTCAAGGATGATTTTAGGGGCTAAATTTCGCTCATGGGGTAATTTTCCATGGTTTTTCCCAAAAAAATGTTTGCTATTATAAAAATGATTTGCCCAAATTCTATAGGATAAAAATATTTTACCTTAAAAATCAGCAAAATTTTATACAAACTATATAAAATCCTTAGAAATTTGAATATTTTTACAAAAATATTTCCAAACATTTTATAGTTGGCATATGAAGGATTAGTAATATTCACTAAGGTTTCTACATTTTAAAATAAATTTCCATCCTTAAAATCATCCCTCTTCCCCTTCCCCTTATTTTGGCAATGTCCTTAGTGCTTATACAAAACATAAATCAAAATTTCAAAATTTATTCAAAACGTTGTGGGTACTCTGCCTGCATGGCATCTTCATGGTCCCTAGCATCTTCATGAATGTAGCAGGTCCACTGGAATTTTAGCAACTCTATAACTCGATTCTAGAGAATTTTCACTTTTATGTCCAATATTTTCATTGGTTGGACCCAAAAGTCTCGCTCTGTCTCTACCTAAATCCTATTGTAAATCAACAGTTCTCAAATCCCATGATCTCATGGTCCTGATTCGACCAGGACTTTGTGAATCGAAATTTTGAAACTCTTGACTCTAAGTCACAACCTTATTTACTTCCCGAATTCTGAAACAATGAAATTCAACCATGAGATAAATGACCCTCATTGATCTGAATCCGACAGTCTCTATTCCTCCTAGACTTGTGACTATTGAGAAACACTCGGCCTTGATCTTCTTGTTGGTCGACTCATTCCAACGGTCCTTGAAAAATTGATACTTCTCCTCGAAGATTTTCCATCGTCCGCTCAGACTTCTGAAAGAGTCCTTTGCCAAACACTTCGGTGTCAAAATTTCTGATATTTTTTGTATGTTGGGTGACTTCGACACTCACCTTCCCTTGAATTATTTAGGGTTCTTTCCTTCCTAGGATTTCACTTGAAAACTCGAGGATTTTCTAAGGGATTATTGCATGCACTCCTTGCGGCATTCACAAATAACCTATGGTTATTTGACAATTCGACTATGTGCATTTCTTTGCAACAACAGTCCTTCAAAATTCCTCTTTAGTTGATAAAGCCTGAGGCTTCCACTCGCCTGTGAACACCTTGCACGACTCTGTGCTACACCTACACTTCTGCTAAAGTAAGAACAATGGTATCCCTCCTAATATTTCTGAGATAAAACTCATAACTTCGTCAACGCACTCCTTGTGGACATTCACTGCACTCTTTGCAGTAATTCTTAGGACACAAAACAATTGAAACTCATACTTCTCTCCACACGGAATTCATACGTTCAACATGAAATCACAAGCATACACATCGCATTCAAAATAAGTGCATAACAAATAAACAAAACAACTGTAAACATACCATTCAATAGATGTAGACATTAAGCATAATAACACCAGGAACGCAAGTCAAAGATTTATTATATTAACTCAAGTATTCCTATACATGGGTTATTCTCTATGTTCTTGCTCTCTATAGTTCTACAACTTATAGAATGATACAAAATGAGGGTGTCTTTTACGAATTTTCCCTCCCACATTTACAAGCTATCTAATCAGAATTAAAAGCTACAACTACTTTACATTATTATAATTAAATGCCTCCACATCCAACAAATGAGAACAACGCTCCAGATCTATTTTACAACTCAAATCATTTAAGGGAAATTACGTCCCCAAACTATTACATTAAAGTTTCTTCATTCAAATTCAAAACATCCTCAAAATATGCGTTGGTGCAATTCCATATGTCTTCTGCCTTTGCACTTTCTTTGTTGGTTGCTTGTGATGCTCCTACATCATTTTTTTTTCAAAAGAATTTTTTTGATAAGACTTATTACATGAAGAAATAAAGGCTCTTTTGGCTTTCTAACTATTTTTTTACCCGAGATTATTCTTTTGACCAAACATTATTGGGCCCATAGGCCCAATCTCCAATTATCTGAGCCCATTGTTTTCAAGCCAAGCACCTACACCAATACATAACACAAAGCCTAGCACCCAAAGTGCCCATCCACATGGAGGAGGATCCCACAGGGGGCTTTTTCATTGCTCAACGCGTTGATCTAAAGTGGGAACATGGGCGTATATATTCACCTATGCTTTCTGTCACCCAACTAATGTGGGATATCCCTTTGTTGCATATAAATAAAACACGGTCTTCCGGCTATAAGAAACCACATGCAACACAAACCAAGCAACAAGCTCATGAGATAGAGAGTCATAGTGCACTTTCCCTTCATACAAACCTCTATTTTCCATCTATCGAGGTCAAGTCTGACACCTCTCAACAAACAAACAGAGGTTAGCATAGAGCCACAATAATTTACAAACGAAACAAATGCTTAAATATCAAATCTCGAAGCCAAAGAAAGGAACTTGGCTTAAAATTAAAAGGCATGTTCTCAAATCGACACCAAGTATCAAACGCTTATCATCAATTACCAGTTGAGGATTTGAAATTTGTCGAGTCACAGTCATGGGTGTTAATCTCGTTGGGTGAATGGATTTCAAGTGCAAAGTGTTGAGTTCTTAAGTTACAACCCTGTGCATCGTGGATTCTTCTTCTCTAAATAGATAGTACAAAATAACATCAAGCTAAAGAAATGGTTTCCCAATGTCAAAAGGATGTTGGATTGGTATCATTTTTTAGAATGGAATCACCAATTTTGAGCATATTAGTCAAGTACCTGATCTTTCATGTGAAGATGCCATGGATCCTGGCCAGTCTTCACAATGGGGTTATTCAGTTATGGGATCATCGGTTAAGAACTCTCACAGACAGATTTGGTGAACATGATAGGCCGGTGCAAGGAGTAAATTTCCACAAGTCTCAGTCATGTTTTTGTCTAGAAGGGATGAATGTAAGATCAACAGTATAGAATTACAATTTGCATTGCTGCCATTTAACACTAGTTGGGAACCTTTACTACATATGGAGAATTCAATTCACATAGAGTACCCTTGGATTGTCAATGCAAGTGGTGATCACACAATAAGGATATTGGACTGCCAGTTTTGAACTTGTATATCTGTCATTGTTGTCCACAACTAGTATTTAATGTGTTCTTCTTTTTATCCTAAGGAATAATTGGTTGTTTCAGTCTCTTTGCATCAGATTGTTTGTGTATGAGATATTGGGTGTTCTAAGGAAGAAAATAATCTATCTACTTTATAATATTTTAAGGCCCATACAACACATTGCAAGGAATCCAGTTTCTGAGCTTTCTATCCTCATAGTTTCCCTAGACTTGGAATTGAGGATGGTCAAGAAAAAGTTGCTAAACTATTGCATGTGAAATTAAATTCAGTGTCAACTGATGACTTGAGCACTATCCCTCTGAATAAGTGGGTTAAATACGAAAAGTTCGATGTTGCAGGTTCATCTATTACTATTAGGACAACCTTTCTCCTTCTTAGCAATCTTGGTGCCTCTATTGTGGAAGTATCCATTGATGCTTTGGTGGAAGAATGTGGTAACATTCACAAAGGTATTTCATCGGGAGAGCTTCAATCCTTTGCATGGATGGAATTGACTACAGGGAGTGTGTTAGGTAAATTTTTTGGCGGTATTTTTGTGAGCCAAGTTGATGCAAGGACTATGTTCACCATTTTTATTTTACCTTTGAGAATTCAAGTTGAGGATTCCTAGGATTTTAGGGAGGATTCCTTTGGTCTCTGTAGTATGAAGCAAACTAAGGTTCCATATATTCAAGCCTAATCAAGAGGAATTCATTGGATGCAACATTATCTTTTATTGTTTCATCTATGAATGGAAGAATCTGAGAAGCATAAAAAATCAAGTCTCAGATATTGTGAGAGTCATACAGAGACCAAAAATTCCATATCTTATTTCTTGGTTTGTTGTGTCTATTGGAATGACACCACCTTTAACAAGAATTATGTTTTTCTAACACAACACAACATTTTAAGATTCATCCACATATCTTGGAACTTGCAAAAGTGGTTTTCATTAGGGAGCTATTCTAGATTGCCATTGGGTGTATTCATTCAATCCATCGAAACATTGGTTCCTTTAACTTGGATATCCTTCATGCCTGATGTAAAAGCCTTCTATTGAATGTCTTGCAGAAGAGAACAAAAATCAGTAAAAGTCTGACAACAAGGTGGTTAATCCAAATAAAGTATTCATACTTTAGACATATCATTCATCTGAGAGATCAATGTGAAAATATTTATGGGATATTTCTGAAGGAGTTGAAGGTGAGTCGAGAGTGGATGATGATAAAAATTGTCAAACACATTATAATGGCAGCATGATCTAGATTTGATTTTTATAGGGGTTGGTGATACACAGTTTGCAACAGTTTGGATTAGATATGTAGTTGGAGACAATTATATTAGCTGGAGCAGCTTGGTCTTGAACTATTACACCTTTTTCAATATTTTCTTAGCCTTCAAAAGCATTACAGAGATACTCAAGATAGTCAACAGTTAAATTATATTTCTAGAAATCTATTGAAACTTTGCTACGAAATTTGTTGTGGAATGTTCTACAAAATTCTTGAGCCGCTGCAAAATGTGCTATGAATTCCTATTCTAGATTTTTCAAAGGAGCTGGGGTTTCCAAGTGTTAATATGGATCTTGTCAGTTGATAGAAGGTCAATTATGAGCTGGAGGGCCACATGTCAAAGGGAGAAGCACTCAAAAGAGGAAGTTCATCAGCATAAAGAAATGTTAGGGACGTGGTGAGCATGACCCTTGTTTTTAGCATTTAGTTATCTTATGTTATCCACATGTTGCCATTTCCATTTTAAGGGAAGAGGATTCGATGTGAGGGAGGTTATTCGAATGATAGTGTTGTCACTATAAAAAAAAGAGATAAAAGGAATATTGCAAGTTTGATAGAGGGGTAGAATGAGCTTGGGGGAAGGGGGCTTTAGACCCAAAGGAATTCAGAATGGTTATCACTATGTTCTTTCCTTTTCCCTGTATTTGTTCAGACTTGTGATTTCTTATCAATGGAGATCAATTTCCTTTTCTTTTTTGTCTTTATTTGTGTACTAATATTAATGAGTGACTGATTCACTCTTGTTATTATTCATATGATGATTGAATGAGGTTTTATTCTTTCCATTGATGATGTAGAAATTGTTAATACACATATTTTCACTGTGATTTTACTGTCATAAGGGTTGGAAGTATCTAGGACAGTTTCAAACCACAATTTTCCTTTTTATCATTCTTTTATCAAGCCTATTTTCTGATCTGAAGTTGCTAAGGCCACTTTTGTTGAAGTATATAGTTGGTAATTTGTACAGTATATGAATTTGATTGTCCTTATGTTCAAATCCATATGACTTTAAAGCTTATCCTTCAAGATTAAATTTGAATTCTTTGCATTTTACCAAGCTCACCCGATTACAGTCTAGAGTGACTCTTGGAGTGATAACATCAATGACGTCATTTTTGGGGAACGAAGTGTGAAGCTAGCTTCCCTGGGAGAATGACATAGATCTAGATCTTGATGGTAGACAAGAGAGGGACATAAAAAATGACTGTATTATCTACCTGGTGAATCCACGATCAAAGACTCCATTGGGGAGGATCCTGCTGACAGAAAGGTGACCATATGAAAGGGGATGACCAAGTATCATCTTATGAGCTTTCTCCATGAACTCTTGTTTTTATTTATCAAATCATTTCTTTATTTCCCTTCACACATAAAGAGGATCATCTTGTTCTTTTTTTATTCGGATGAGAATCAACATTATTTTATATATCCATCCTTGCTAGGAGAAAATTCGCAGTTTTCTTGTGTTGTTGAGGTTGGTCCTGAACCTTCATTTTAGCCTATTGAGAAGAACGAGGTTTATATATCCATCCCTCCTGAGCATGCTCAGCCTTGTGACCATGAGAATGACGAAATTGATTCAAAACCTTCCCATGTCTTATTACCTTATTCTATTACTCCGGAGCCTTGTCATCAACTTGTTAAACCTTGCTTTCAACCCATATAATTCCAGTCTAGAGTCGGACAAAGGGTGTTTAAACCTCTCAAATTTCCATCTCACATTTATCCTTATCCTGACAAATTTGTTGAGTATCTTCCCTGGTTTACCGGAGAGGATCATGTTTTGCAAATTTTCTTGATAATGTAGAAATTATACATGAATATGTTGTTATCTTATTATTTTCTAAATCTTTGAAGGGAGAGGCTACTATGTTGTTTATGAGTTTGAGAGTTTATTCCATTGGTTATTGATTTGAGTTGTGCAGTGCCTTCTTAAAGTGTTGGGGTGAGAACAAGTATCTTAATCAATACCTCGCTAATTTTTATTCTTTGAGGAGAGGATAGGAAGAAGTTTTGTCTGTCTTCAACAGGACGTTCTACATCGTTTATCATAGCATGCCCTTGGAGATACGGCCTACCGATACTACTTCCATGGTGTATTATTTTATGGCTCAGCATCCAGATCTTGTCCTTCTCCCAAGAGAAAGGAAAACTTTATCTTTAAGATGCTTATTTAAATATGCTAAATAAATTGAGGAGAACATCCATGCTAGCAAGAGGATTCGTATGCAAGCATATTCTGAAAAATTGCATGTACATGAGTATGAAGACTATCAGTATGTTTCATGTTCCAAGCAAGAAGACAGTGAGTATAAATCAGATCTGGAACAACAACAAGGATGTAAGTATGATTCACATTTGGAATCAAATTCTTCAATATTTGTAGATTTTTCTATGGAAAGGAATGCATATCAAGCTTTTGAGCAATTTTCAGACCATTTTGAGCATGTAGTAGTGGTTGATTGCATAGATAAATATATGTTCTTGGATGATCATAATTATGATGCTTTAAATCTTTCTTTATAATTATCATGTGATCACTCTTACAAAGAAGAGAATTCTATTTTGGATGATCAAGAGTTGCTCGGAAGGGAACAATATGGTTATCTACTTTCAAGTAAAGACGAATGTATGCATGGGCAATTATTTTCTGTGGATCAGAAAGTTGCCAATCTTACATTCAAAGATCCAGTTGCATTTTATATGGAATCTTATGTTTTAGAATTTACGATAATTTCATATTGCATTATTTCATCGATATTCAGGGGTGAGTATGGTTTTCTGAAGGAGTTTATGATCAGTGACATAAATGAGATCATTTGAGTCATCAAGTTACTTGAATGGATATTGTGGAATTCTTATTTACTTGACCAAGTTGAAAATTTGGTTAGGGTAGGGTAGCATAGGTAATAATCTCTCTTCCTAAGCATCGCTTTCCTTCAGTTTGTAGCGGGGTTTTCAATTTCCTTGAATAAGTGGCAGTTTTTGACAAACTTCATAGATTTTTTACACAGTTGACTCCATATCCCAATGGATAAGGTGATTAGAACTGCTAGGTTCTTGGAATCCTCATAGGGAGGCCTCCCTCCCACTTGGATCTAGTGTTAGCACTCAAAATAACACCATGAAAATTTTCAAATTTTGTTCGGATTTTTGGTTATTATGATGTTCCTAGTCAAATTTTCATATGCCAAACCTTCATCTTTCTCACCTCTTACCTTTTTTTTTTTTACGAGTATCCTAAGGTTTCCTCTTACCTTTTTTTTTCCGACAAGTCTCCTAAGGTTTCCATTGCCTTCTTGACTTGATTTGAAATACATATTGGAGGATGATTCAATTATTATCATTACATGCTTATCATAAATCTAGGTTCAAGGTTGATCTCTTTTACTTTCATATGAAATATCAAAATTGGTTTTTCTTTAACCTCTTGAGCCTAGGATTTTATTATCTCTCTTAGAAAAAACACAAATGGTTTTGTTTTTGTTTCAAAATAAATTTTTTGAGCAACCTTGTTACATGAAGAAATAAAGGCTCTTTTGGATTTTCAACTATTTGTTTACTCAGGCTTATTCTTTTGACCAAATATTATTGGGGCCATAGTCCCAATCTCCAATTATTCAAGCCCACTACTGTCGATCCAAGTGTTGAATGAAAATCTTCCTGCGGACAGGTAGAAATCCTCAAAGAGCTAGACTCTTAACTCTAAGACAAAAAGTGCTTATCATGGACACTGACTTCCTTTTAGCTCTACACAAACTAATGCATGAAGAGGAAGGAGGAAAGACGTACCTTTTACCGGTGTTTGTCCCTGCACGCTCCGAGTTGAACTCCAATCTTGAGCTCCTCAATAAGCCCTATAGACAAACAAAGTACAACCACTTCCTATTCTATCGAGATTAGTTCAAAGCAGACCTATCTACTTAGAGACAAATTCATGTAATGTCAAACACAAATTAGAAATAAACATGCCAAGCATATTACATTAATGAGGACAAAACATTACTTACATCCATAGATGGAATGTAGCAGTTTCGTCAAGTTCTCCTTGCCTAACCCTTGCTCAAAAGCACCACGATCAGAATGACGATAGCTTCGCTGATTAGCCTCCACTTCACTGTGTGTTTCCTATGAGATAATAGGTTTCATGCTTCTCATCCCTTCTCCAAATATCACTTATGAGATCATAAGTTTGGTATGATTGTCCATCTAGATTCCCCTTTTCACCATGAGAAAGCCTGCTTATATAGCCTTGGAGAGGCTCAACCACTTGAGATATCATTGGGGTGAGTTCAGGATTTTCCTCCTTCAGTTACGGATCTTCCCTAATATCATGGCTTGAATATGTATTTGAATCCAACTGCCTTCAGGTATTGAAGGGATCCTCCCCTCATTCATATCAACAAACCAACTGCTGCCCAAAATAGGCAACACTCCCTCAAAAGGAGTGTCAGAGTGTTATAATGCTCCCTAGCAAGGTTTACGGGGGCGCCAACACTCCCAAAAGTAGTAGAGCTCCTCCAAAAGGGAAAATATAGTGTTATAACACTCCCATATAGTGTATAGGGGGGTGCCAACACTCCTAAGAGAGGTATAGAGGGGTGTTCTCCTCCAAAAACTCAGTTTTTGGGGTTCTTTCAGATGGCAAGAGGTTCATAAGCCTAGTTAACCATTCCTCCTCTTCCAAATCAAGTGTTTGATATGTGTCAAGTGTCCTCCTTATGTCGTTATAGGAACAACATATGCATCATGGCAATATGCTTTTCCTGACACTTGCGACACTTGTGAGCAAAATGCGACACTTGTAATGATGACACTTGCGACACTATCGAAGTGATTAATTTTGATGTGTAACACCAAGAACCTACACCAATACATAACACAAATCCAATCACTCAAAGAGCCCAGCCACATGAAGGAGGATCCCAAAGGGGGATTTTCCATTGCTCAACTCGTCGAGCTAAAGTGGGAACATGGGTGTATATATTCACCTACACTTTCTGTCACCCAAGGAATGTGGGATATACCTTTGTTTCATATAAATAAAACATAGTCTTCCAGCTATAAGAAACCACATGCCACACAAAACAAGAAACAAGCTCACGATATCGAGAGTCATAGTTCACTTGCCCTTCATACAAACCTCGAGTTTCCAGCTATCGAGGGAAAGTATGGCACCTCTCAACAAACAACCATGGGTTAGCACAGAGCCATAATACATTACAAACCAAACAAATGCTTAAATATCAAATGTCGAAGCCAAAGTAAGGAACTTGTGATTAAAATCACAAGGCATGTTCTCAAATCAACACCAAGTATCAAACCCCTATCATCAATTACGAGTTGAGGATTTGACATTTGTCGAGTCATAGTCCTGGGTGTCAATCACGTTGGGTGAATGGATTTCAAGTTACAAGTGTTGACTTCTTAAGTTACAACCATGTGCATCGTGGAGTCTTCTACTTGAAATAGACAGTACATAGGAATGCCAAGCTAAAGAGACGATTGTCGAGTGTCAAAAGGATGTTGGATTAGTATCATTTTGTAAAATGGAATCGCAAATTTAGATCATATCAGTCAAGTCCTTGAGCTTTCATACGAAGAGCCCATGGATCCTAGCTAGTAATTATAGTGGGGTTATTTAGTTATGGGATCATCGGTTAGGAATTCTCATAGACGAATTTGGTGAACATGATAGGTCGGTGCAAGGACTACATTTCCACAAGTCTCGGCCATGTTTTTTTCTAGAAGGGATGAACGTAAGATCAATAGTATAGAATTACAATATGCGTGTTGACGATAAAAATCTCAACAAGGATTTCTCCCTCAAAGTATTTCTAAAATCCTATTATTGATAAGCTAATGATATATATAATACTAGTAGGTGGGACCCCCTTGTAGATTGGAGGATCACATGAAGTTCTTATTTGATATTTATGTTGTTGTTCGACACTACTTACAACGTTCTACATGATTGATGATGAAATCTTGGTCTTATTTGTGACATAATGACAGATGGATAATGCATGTTATGTGTGGGTTTTGTTACTCTAAGCTCTAAATTCCATGTATGAATGGCTTGTATTCAGTGTTATTACAATGCTATTGGTGCCATGATTTATTACATGTTGCACCTGCACAAGACACATGTTAGTCATAACAAGAGATAAAACAAATATGGAATAAATATAAGAAAGGAAACTATTCTATGCTATGATATGCTATGAGAAATTAAAATTTAAAAAGAGTTGATTTTAGTCCTAACTAGCAATGCTAGTGGCTACATGATTTTATTGGAGTTATATGGGACACATATGAGATATGTTATAGTATGGTTTTGGATTAATGGCTAGTATGGATCGGGTGGCGCATCTGACAAGAAATGTATGTTAGTTTTGATGTATGGATTAATGGAATGGATTAATTGTTGGTTGGTTGGCATGTAGTATGTAATTGAATGAGGAAAGGATGGAAGCGATGTGCATTTACTGCATGTCCCTACATACTTCCCCCACTGGCTATCACCCTAGCTTGCCTATTGTTTAATTGATTTTCGTTATGGTTAAGCTCCGGTATTCAGGAAAGGAAGGAAATGCTCAACCAAGCTCGCATTTTTAAGGCCATTTCGTTACAGGTATGTTATTTTTCGCCATCCATGAAATCACTCTATTTATGAAATAAGTATTGTCTTGGTGATGTATTGGTTTGTGTTTTTATTCAGGCTGCAAACTGTGTAAACTCATGGTGTTTTTATAAAATGGTTGTTTGTGTTATTTGTTGCAAATGGAAAATTTGATGGTTCAAGTCACGAATTCATTGACTATTATGTGCAAAGGAGGCTATGATGGCTCTCTATTGTCTCTATGGGATTTTGTTGGAGGGTTTCTTTCCATCTGGACTTGTTGGTTGTCTCCTCACATTCCTTGTAACCATATTCGGTTGTATTTATTGTTATTGGGTTGCTGTGTAATTTTCGAACCACCTTTGGGTCACTGCATATCATTCTCCACCTAGTCATGGGCTCATTTTATGTTATTGGTATTTGCACAGTTGGTTATGGTGGCTATTACGCCCAAAGGTTTTCTTTGGGGTTTGTTGTTATTACCTAAGATCTGCATTTATATCATCATTATTTGTTTTTTTTGGGGGGGGAAACCACGAGGGTTATGCACTGCATATTATTGGTGTTATTTACTGGCCATTAAGGAGCCTCTTCTCCTCTTTCATAGTCTCTCCTACCTGGTGTGAACTGTCACCATGTCTTGCAAGCTAATGGTTATGTGGCATGTGTGTCTTCCATTTTGTCTCGAAGGGTTCTCACCTATTGTTGGTATGGTCGACTCCAGTCTTCCTATGTTGTTTCCACCGAGCGGACCCTTGATTATTCAAAGACTGATTTTGATAAATTGAGCCAGCTATATCCTGTCGGGTATCTTGTTGATTGTTATGAGTTGGTGGAATAGTGTCGATAGTGGTTTTGATTATTGGCTCGTCTATGTTGATAGAGTTGATTACACAGTTATAATCAGAAATAATAATGGGAATATAGTTGTTTCCTCCTTGTGTTGTAACATTTGGATTGTTAACTCAGCATTATTTATGATTTGATATGAATAGTCACATAAATTCTTCTTTGCGTTATGTGTTGGTCTGTATGTTTTATACAACATGGTATAAATTGAAATGATGGTCGTTGTTACTATGTGTTTAGTTTCCCAATCGGGATTACTGTAATTTGAAGTGTTGATCATTGTGGCTTGGTTTTCCACTATGTATGATTTATGGATATCATGCATTGTATATTTTTATTGCACCATTAGAGATGGGCACGGGGTTTTTAGTGGTATTGTTTCATTGCAATTTAATTGTTAAAATTGGTTGAAGAAATGGAATCGGCCATGTTTTAAAAGAGCTTGTGTTTGTGTTTGATTTGAGGAATTAATTTATGGACAGTGATTAAGGTTTTGATGCTAAAAAAAGTTGAAAAAAATGACTGTGTGTTCATTCGGGTTTTATTTTGAATATTAAATGGAAGAAATAAGAGGAACAAAATTATTTATACAGGCTGTTGAAGGTCATATTGATTTTGAATATGATGACACTGTGTTAAGTATAAGTGTTAAACATTTAAATGTGGACAGTGAAAAAGTGTTAACAGACAGTAATTGTTTAATTGATCACAGTAATTGTTTAGTTGGTGTTGGATTGTTTGCATTAAATACATAATTGTTTTATGAATTACTTAATTGATTTTTTGAACATTATCTGCTCTTTTCCCCTACCATTATTTTACTTCTCACTAATTACAATTCCCCTCGCCTTCCCATATTCATTATCCACTCCATGCTCCTAAAATTTAATTACAGTTAAAGGAAACTCTGTATTATGGAAGTTTAAGATCGCAGGGATGGATTACCGTGATATATTATTTGGTTTACATTACAGTTTATTGGTTGTTGTCTGTTAGCAGTAATCGTGATATTTCCCCCCTCATTTTAACATGTTTTCTCTCACTACAACCCCTCTCATATCCGAGAACCCTTTTTCACCCCCTGTTGATTGAAAACTACTAAACAATTTGTATGGATTGGATTGCATGAGTCTGATATGTTGTTGAGCCAAATTTTATTTAAGATTTTAAAAGAGTTGTCATGTATGGTTGTTAAAGAAACTGTTTTATAATCAGTTATGCATACAGGAATGATTTTTTTCAGAAAAGGTAGCCATGGAAGAGGTAACCGAGGAAGAGGTAATTGGAACCGAGTCCCTAGAAGGCAAATTTTCTCTATACACTTTGATGCAGACTCACAAGATCTAGGCCAGTTATTTCAAGATGGGTTTTTAAACTAGATTGGGAAAGTAGTGGTCTAACCTAGGCCTGAAAGGCCTCCCTTCCAAGCCCCATGGGTCCCTGGTATTCCCATGCCTCCTCATGTCTCACTAAATCCTAAAGTTCCCGAAAAGAATGGATGGAAAGAGAATTTCCACCTGACAGTCTCCCAACATCGTCGCTGGCCTAAATTGTCTTTACCTGCTCCTCCACCTATAAGTAAAATATCCCAAGATTCCCCTATCCACTCACCAGTTTAGTCTTCCCATGCAAGCAAAAGTTTGAAAACTGAGGCCCACTATGCCCCTGATAAAGGAAAAGCCATTGTTGCCCCTTCCTCACCTTCAAATGACCATAATGAAATTGTTTCCTCCCGCATGCATTTGAGAGATGATTTCTCTAATATGATCAGTGAGATTAGGCCTAAAGTCTCCACATATCCTAATGAAAATTTAGAGAGATCAAAAGGTGACAGAAGAAACAAGGGAAAGATTGCCTCCCAGAGTGGAAAATATGGATTTTAAATTTTTATTTATTAATTGTTGAGAACAATTGACTTCTGAATTTCATTTTGGATATATGGGTCATATATTTTTGGAAATAATTTCAATTATCATTGAGATAAATTGTCAAATACGAATGTGATAATGGTAGTCACAAGGAGGGATGTTTTATTTGATTAACTAGTTGTGTTATGATTATTAAAATATAAAGGGAGTCACAAGGGATCCCACCTACTAGTTATTACTTATTTAAAAACCCTTATTATGATTTATTACATTTCCCCCTTAACTAAAAAGTTGGTTGAGTTTTAGTTAACTTAAATAAGGAAGTAGTTCAACTACTTCAACCAATTCTAATTTGCTTAAAATAAAAAGGAAAGAAGGAACAAAAGGAGAATAGAAGGAGAATCATACTAAGGTTTTCTCTTTGAGATTTTGTTGAGATAATTCAGTTTTCATTCATTCTTTAATTCATTAGAAGAGTAATTATTTTTTATGATAGTAGGGTCCTATTATAGACAACAAGATTTAGCGTTAAATTACATCATTCAGACACTTGTTTTTCAGAGGTGTTGATCTATCTTTGATAGTTTGTGTAGACTTGTCTGTTTGTGAATTAGTTTTCATGACTAAGAAAGGCTATTGTGCAAAGTAGAGTGGGCAGAAATCTGTGGCAAGATGATCTAGCTTTTAAATTTCAGTTTTTTATTTTCTGTCAGAATTCCTTTTGAATGTTTCATCGGGGACATCTAAGTTTTCCTTTGGTCCAAAACTTCCTCAATAAATTTTGTAAAGAGAACGATTCTTTGATGAATTGGAATGAAATAAACGATTGATTTATGTCTCATCTGTTTTGATTATTGACTTGGTGTCTTTAACTCTGTCTCTATATTTATTTCAGCATCTGATATGTTCAGAAAATTACATAAATAATGATTTTTTCAGCAATCTTTTATTTATAAAAAAATATCCTAAGCACTTGTAAACAATACTCGTGAATTATAATATCGATTTTGATGGCTATAAACATAGGGTGATATTCCCGTATATATTTCTTTATACAAGAAAGATCTAAAAATGTTTGAGTAAGAGAATTTCATATATTATCCTCAACATTTATTTGGTGACCATACTATGGAGATCTTCAATATCTCTCTAGTTAATTTTCATCCTTGATTAGCATCAAATACATCTACTTTTCTGATATTGATTCTTTGAATGTTTTATTTCTTAATGAATGTGTGTGTTGCAAGGTAGACCAATATTGAGCCTGGTCTTCAAGATCATACCAACGTTGCTTTGAATCTATTTAACACCATTTTAGACACTGCCAATACTCATGCTGAGCTTAATCATTCATGGGAAGCAATTGAATGAGATATTAGTGCCCAAGAATGTTGGGAAGCTAGACTTAGACAACCTAGAAATCAGCAATAACCTTCTTGTTCCTTTAGTTTTGGCCTTTCCTTCATGTCCTTATACTCTCGTGTTTCTAGAAGAAGAAAAGGCGTATGACCTAAAATTAATACTATTTCTAAAATAGGAAGAAGGAGCGCTGTGTTATCAAACCAAAAAAGTTCTCTAAGGAGAACTTGTCTGATTCATCCAATTTGTATTTCTCTTCCTCACTTATCATCCACAATATGGCATTTAGTGGCGGCTATGGTGGCACTGAAAATGCTTCCTCCTCTCAGTCTTCAGCGTCATCAATGATTGGTAGCTTATATAGCCACCATATCCCTTTCCAATCTACCACAAATCCCACCAAAGTCATTAAAAAATATGGGTTTTTTCAGTTTGAAGAATACACCACAACCACACCATGACATGTGTCCTCTCCTCTTTACCTAGCACATGTTACTCGTCCACTTCTTAAATTCAAAGAGAATCTATCTAGGTTTTAGGGGAATAACATTGTAAGTAGAAATGAACACCTAGTGGAATTTTCTAATGCTTGTCATAACATAGGAGCAAATGACAATGATACTTGCATGTGCTTATTCGTTAATTCCTTGGAAGGAAAGGTTGCAGTTGATTTCTTTGACCTTCCTCATAGGATCCTGTCTACTTGGGAGGAGTTAGTTTACTGGTTCAGCTCCACCTATGTGCAATATAAAATCCTAGTGGAGAAGTTACAGGAGTACAATAACATCGCCTATGAGGATGGTGAGACCATCAAGTCCTTCAACTTGTGGTTCACTAAATTATACAATCAAATCCATGAACTCATTCGACCTCAAAACCAAGCCTCTTTCATGCATTATTACAATGCATTACCTTCCCCCTATCGCCATAGGCTTGAGGAAAAATACATTGATAACCTCAGTTCCACTCTACACACTTGTTTAGAGTATGAAGAACATCTCAAAAGAACAGGTCTTCCTCAGGGAGAATCGGTTAAACATACAGAAATTTCCTCCCTATTATAGCTAGTCCAAGATATGAATAATTGTATCATAGTGTATGAGAGAAAAGGAAATGTATCCCCTCTCACCCCTGGAGCTTCATCCTCTTCTGCACCCCATTTTATAAATCCAATTGAAAATAATTTTCAACCTAAAGTTATCTTTCCTCGAAGTTGGTGTAACTTTTGTGAGGAACACCACGAGGAATACACATGTGAGGTAAGGAAGAGTTCCAGAGATAAGATCTTTTTTAAAAGACTAGAAACTACCATCATTGTCCTAGATTTTGCAAATCCATAAGATGTCATGATCACAAATACTAGGAACAAATACTACACTCCCAAAGGAAAATATGATCCTCCCTGCAATTCTTCTAGCCCGAGATCATTCTCACCAGGTGCTATTATTCATGTTCCTAAGGTTCTTGACATTCAAGGAACAATTTCCCCTCTCCCCTCTTGCAAATACAATATTATGAATCAGTTGACCAAAATCAAAGTAGATGCAACCCTTCTGGACATGGTTGTCATCCCTGAACAATAGAGGCATATAAAATAATTCATGGAAGGAAAATATTTCGTTGTAGCCAACCTCTCTGAAGAGGTAAATGAAGAAGATTCTTCTATCAATAAAGTAGGTGTACATAACTTTAGATACCCTATAAAAAATCCCCCTTTTTATATTTCTATAAATATTATGGATAAGATCACCCATTCTTGCCTCATTGATGGCGGTTCGGGCCCAAGTGTGATGTCAAATATTATTATGGAAGAGCTAGGCGTGTCTTGTAAGAATGAAAATACTAGGAGAATGCTCTCTTATAATAGTATACAACAAACAACCATAGGCGAGATTAAGTATGTGACCTTATTTTTGTGCGCACACCCTGAGATAAGGACGACCCTCAGTGTTCAGGTAATTGATGTGACGGTAAGAAATTACTCAATCATCTTAGGAAGTTACTGGCAAGATTTGACGGGTGGATACCTCTCACTCAATAGGACACACTTGTCTGTTCCCTGAAATGGTAAGAACATTATAGTCCTTAGAGAGGGAAGGATTTCACCTTACATAGAAATTGTTCCACAACCTAATGTGAACTATATCGAAGAGGACCTAGGGGTGTATTCCATATTTGTTGAGGAGGATAAAATTACCTTGGAAAAAAAGGATTTATATGATGGTATTTGGCACATGCACTTTGATTTTTCATGCTCTAGTGAAGGTAATGGAGCTGGCATAATATTATACTCTCATGTTGGAAAAATTCATAACTTTTCTTACAGGTTGGAGTTTGCTTGCACAAACAATGTCACTGAATTTGAAGCTTTATTATTAGGCATTGAAAACGCCTATAATCTTGGTTGTGTTCACCTTTTCATTTTGGGGGATTCTGAGCTTGTTGTGAACCTTGTACGTAAGATTTACTTTCCTAGCAACAAGTTGATGAAACAATACACCCAAACTATTTGGGCACTTATCTCAAACCTATTGTATTTCAACATCACTCACGTTAAGAGGGAATTGAACTCAATGGCTAATTGATTAGCTATTTTTGTAGCCTCTCCTAATCAGAAACTTCTACCACACATACATAATTGTACTTTTCAATACCTATATCGTCCATATATCCCTGACAATATAGAATCTTGGCAGGTCTTCCCTAGTGATGAGAGAATATGTGATTTCATTCAGAATGAACCCTATAATCCCAAATAAATCATATCCATAGAATATAACAAGATTCCTAAAGGCTTCACTCCTCTAAAGAGTTCATTTTCATCGAGGGATGTAGGAAATAAAGAGAAAAAAAAAGAATCGGATTCGAAATAGAAGGTGGGTGAAACCATATCCTTGAACATTTGGACACCCGAGTCTCCAAAGAATGTTAAAATAGGTGCCCAATATTCTTATGAAGAGAAAATAAAGTTTTCCAAGATACTTGGTGAATTTCAAGATCTTTTTCTTGGTCTTATGAGGATCTTTGTGGTTTTGATCCTGGTCTTATACAACGTTCCATCCCCATAAAGGAAGGCCTAAAACCAATTAGGAAAAAACAAATACCTATCAACCCTTCACTGGAAGAAAATATTCAAAAGGAGTTGGAAAAAATATTGAATGTTGGAATCATCTTTCAAGTCAAGTATTCTGAATGGGTTTCCAATTTGGTTCTTGTTCGGAAAAAAACCGGTCAGATCAGATTATGCATTGATTTTCTTGCATTAAATCGAGCTAGTATAAAAGATCACTTCCCTCTCCCTAACATGGAAATGATTTTGCAACAAGTCGCAGGGTCACAGATGATGTCCTTACTTGACAGTTTTTTTGGTTACAATCAAATCAAGGTAAAAAGGGAAAATAAATATAAACCCACCTTTATTAATTGTTGGGGTACCTTTTCTTATGGGCATATACCTTTCGGCTTCTCTAATGCAGGTGCCACTTTTCAAAGAGCTATGAAAATAGATTTTGATGATTTGATCGGTAAGATCATTCAGATCTACCTTGATGACTTAACGGTGTACTCTAAAATCCAATCAGATCATTTGGGTAGTCTAAAAAATGTTCTCATGTGATGTAGGAAATTTGGCATCTCTCTAAATACTTCTAAGTCCATTTTCGGCATTACCGAGGGAAAGCTCCTCGGACACGTTGTTTCCAATTCAAGAATAAGCATTGATCCTGAAAGGATTGTTGCTATCCTTAATCTGTCTTCTCCCACTTCTAGGAAGGAGGTTCAATCTTTTATTGGGGTTATTAACTTCATTTGTAGGTTTGTTCCAATTTTTTTTGTGATGCTCAAACCAATTCATAATCTTTTTGAACAAGATCATTCTTTTTCTTGGTCAGATGATGTCAAAAATTCTTTTGCAGGGATCAAGAAAGCAATCGTATCTGCACCGATTTTGGTGAAGCCAGTTTTTGAGAAGGAATTCACGATATATACTAATTCCACCGAGGAAGTAGTTTATGTTGTCCTCATAAAAAATGATGACCAAGGTAATGAAATACCAATGGCTTACATGAGTGAAAGGTTTTATGATGATGAATTTAAATATTGTTTTATTGAGAAACTTGCTTTCTCTCTTGTTAAATATGTTGAAATGTTTCACCACTTCATCTTAGGTAAGCATATGTTGGTAAAATTCCCTTTAACTATTGTCAAGTTTTTTCTCTCATAGACTTATCTTTCAGGGACGCTTACACATTGGCTTTCCAAGATCCAAGAGCATGATTTGAATATCGTGACTTCTACCACTATCAAGGGACATGAATTATCCCTTCACTTATCTCACCATGGTGAGAACAGTGAAGAAATTGATGAACAAGATAGTTCCCTGTCAGCACATTTTTACATTGATAGCTAGATCCTTCCTGTGTCTGAACATCCCTGGTATAAGAATTTAGTTTACTACTTACAAAACCAAATATTTACAGACAACTTAGACACTCATCAAAGGAGAAGACTTTGTCTTTAGTCCGCAAGATACGTCATTATAGGAGACTTCTTGTTTTGAAGATATGTTGATGGTGTTCTACTTTGTTTTGTAAAGGATGATGATGCACAAAAACTATTGCAAGAAACTCATGGCTCTTCAAATTATTTTATTCATGTAGAAGGTAATTTTTTTGCTAAAACCAATGCTTTCAAGATTATTAGAAAAGGATACTATTGGCCTTCAATCTTTCGTGACTCTTATGTTTTTTCGATATCTTGTGACAAGTGCCAAAAAAATTGTTGGGAAAGAACGCCTTTCAGCCATTCCATTACAACCTGTCCTCCCAGACTTTCCTTTTTCAAAGTGGGGATTGGATTTTATTGGTCCTATTAATCCTCCATCTTTGACGGGACAAGTTTTTATTTTGACAGCCACAGACGATTTTACAAAATGGGTTGAAGTTGTCCCACTTAAGCATTCAACAAACGATCAAGTAATTTCCTTCCTTGAAAATAACATATTTTCCAGATTTGGTCTTCCATTGGAAATTATTACAAAAAATGGTCCTGCTTTCATTTCTGCTAAGCTTACCCAATTGTTAGCTAATTTGGGGGTTAAAAATTTCACCTCATCAACTTATTATCCCCAAGGGAATGGGCAAGCTGAGTCTACCAACAAAAATCTGGTGAGAATCGTCAAAAGGCTCATCGAAGATAAGCCTCATTAATGGAACACTCTCATCACTTATGCCCTTTGGGCAGATCGAACTGCCACCAAGGTAAGCACTGGTTGCACTCCTTTCCAGCTTTTTTTATGGTCGAGAATCCCCCTTGCCTACTGAAATGGAACTTTCTTCCTTAAGTTTGATTCTATATATCAAAGAATTAAATTCTTTTGATGTTTCATAAAGGATAAATGCACTCCTATCTTTGGAAGAACAAAGGATTTTTGACTTGGATAATATAAAAAGGAGACAATAGAGTGTTAAGAAGTATTTCAACAAGAGTGTCAAGACTGTCAAATTTAAAGTCAATGAAAAAGTATTGTTGTGGGATTCAACTCACACTGATAGGGGAAGACATTTAAAACTTCAAAAATTATGGATGGGTCCTTTCAAGATCACTTTTGTCCTGGGTACTAATTCTTACATTCTAAAATATTTACAGGAGTGATTGGTTTCCTACAGCACTAACAATTTTGACTTGAAACATTACATGGAACCAACTTAAAAATTTCTAACGGTGCTTGGATTTTTTGTATATTAGTAGTCTATTTATGCTTTCATCTTCCCATTGTTTTTCATTTCTCCTTTTGATTTCTTATTTCCTTCTGATAAGCTTCCTGCTACTTTTACAATTTTGTCTTTTTATTTTCTATTGTTTTAAATTTTGTAATCTTATTTCTATCATGATTTTTATTTCTTTTTATATTTAGTTGATTTTGGTCAAGAATAAGATATTGGATCAGTTTTGTCATAGTGACACTCCAATAAGGTATTGTTAGTCAATAACAATCAAGATTACACAACTGTTATGATGTTCCCCCTTAAAGAACACTTTAATTTGTTATCTTCTTTCACTTTTGTCTTATAAAGAAATTGGTTATCTCCTGCTTTTGCTTTCCATTTATTCATCTATTTGAGAATTTGAAAGAGCAAGTCCATAATTTTTTCTCCTTGAAGTAAAGAGTAGGTTTTGGTTGAATGATTATGCATACATGGATAACCCCCCTCATACTTAACATTTTTCATGAGTTATTCCTGAATTCCTGATCATTTTTCCATTAAATCCGCTCACTTCCCCCTCTTGCATAATATTCCTAGTTATATCTTCTTAATCTGTTTTTCTTGGTATATGAAACCATGTGTTCTGAGTTCTAAATCTGTTGGAAACAAATTTCCCTGTAGAGTCACCAATTTGTTGACGATAAAATTCGCAACAAGGATTTCGTCCTCAAAGTATTGCTAAACTTGTATTATTGATAAGCTAATGATATATATAATACTAGTAGGTGGGACCCCCTTGTAGATTGGAGGATCAGATGAGGTTCTTATTTGATATTTATGATGTTTTTCGACACTACTTACATGGTTCTACATGATTGATGATGAAATCTTGGTCTTATTTGCGACATAATGACAGATGGATAAGGCATGTTATGTCTGGATTTTGTTACTCTAAGATCTAAATTCCATGTATGAATGGATTGTATTCATTGTTATTACAATGCTATTAGCACCATGATTTATTACATGTTGCACCTACACAAGACACATGTTAGTCATAACAAGAGATAAAAGAAATATGGAATAAATCTAAGAAAGGAAATGACTCTATGATATGCTATCCTATGAGAAATTAAAATTTAAAAAGAGTTGATGTTAGTCCTAACTAGCAATGTTAGTGGCTACCCAATTTTATTGGAGTTATATGGGACACAAATGAGATATGTTATAGTATGGTTTTCGATTAATGGCTAGTATGGATTGGGAGGTGCATTTCGAAAGCAATGTATGTTAGTTTCAATGCATGGATTAATTGTTGGTTGGCTAGCATGTTCTACATAATTGAATGAGGAGAGGATGGACGCAATGTTCATTTACTACACGTCCCTCCATATTTCCCCCACTGGTCGTCACCCTAGCATGCCTATTGTTCAATTGATTTTCGTTGTGGTTAAGCTCTGATATTCAGACAAGGAAGGAACTACCCGACCAAGATCGCATTTTTAAGGCCATTTGGTTACATGTATGTTTTTTTTGCCATCCATGAACTCGCTCTGTTTATGAAATAAATATTGGCTCGGTGATGTATTGGTTTGTGTTTTTCTTGAAGCTGGCAACTATGTAAACTCATGGTGTTTTTTTGGAATGGTTGTTTGTGTTATTCGTTGAAAATGGAAAATTTGATGGTTGAAGTCATGATTTCATTGACTATTATGTGTAAAGGAAGTCGTGACAGTTCTATGTTGTCTCTATGGGATTTTGTTGGATGGTTTCTTTCCATTTGGACTTGTTGGTCATCTCCTCACAGTCCTTGAAACCATATCCAGTCGTATTTATTGTTATGAGGTTGTTGTGTAACTTTTGAACCACTTTTGGGTCACTACATACTATTCTCCACCTCATCGTGGGCTCATTTTATGTTACTCGTATCTTCACAGTTGGTTATGGTGGCTATTATGCCAAGAGGTTTTCTTTAGGTTTGGTTTCTATTACATGAGCTCTACATTTATATTAACATTATTCATTTTTTGGGGGGGGGAGGAAACCATGATGGTTATACCCTACATGTTCTCGATGTTATTTAGTGGCCAGTAAGGAGCCTCTACTCATTTGTTCATAGCCTCTCCTACCTAGTGTGAATTGCCACCCTGTATTGCAAGCTAATGGTTATGTGGCCTGTGTGTCCATTGTGTTGTCTCAAAGGATTCTCACCTGCTATTGGTATGGTAGACTCCAGTCTTCCTTTGTTGGTTCCACCGAGTGAACCCTTGATTATTCAGAGCCCGATTTTGATAAATTGCGCCAGTTATATCCTGTCGAGTATCTTGTTGACTGTTATGAGTTTGTGGAATAGCGTTGACAATAGTTTTTATTATTCGCTCGTCTCTATTGATAGATTTGATTATACAATTATAATTGGAAATTATAATGGACATACAATTGTTGCCTCCTTGTGTTGTAACAGTTGGATTGTTAACTCAACATTATTTATGATTTGCTATGAACAGTCACATAAATTCTTATTTGTGTTATGCCTTGGTCTATATGTGTTCTACATCATGGTATAAATTGAAATAATGGTCGATGTTAATGTGTGTTTAGTTGCCCGATCGGGATTATTGTAATTTGAAGTGTTGATAGTTGTGGTTTGGTTGTCCACTGTGTATGATTTATGGATATCGTGCATCGTATCATTTTATTGCACCATTAGAGATGGGAACAAGGTTTTTAGTGGTATGGCTTCATTGCAATTTAATTGTTAAATTGGTTGAAGGAATGGAATTGGGTATGATTTAAAAGAGATTTTCCTTGTGTTTGATTTGAGGAATTAATTTATGGACAGTGGTTAAGGTTTTGATGTTGAAAAAAGTTGAAACAAATGACAATGTGTTCATTGGGATTTTGTTTTGAATATTAAATGGAAGAAATGAGAGAAATAGAATTCTTTATACCAGATGTTGAAGGTCATATTCATTTTGAATATGATGACATTGTGTTATATATAAGTGTTAAATATTTAAAATTTGGACACTAAACAAGTGTTAACACACAATAATTGTTTAATTGATCACAATGATTGTTTAGTTGGTGTTGGATCGTTTGCATTAAATACAAAAATTTTTTATGGATTAATTAATTGATTTTTTGAACAATATACACGCTTTTCCCCTACCATTATTTCACTTTTTTCTAATTACAATTCCCCTCCCCTTCCCATATTCATTATCCACTCCCTATTCCTAAAACTTAATTACAATTAAAGGAAACTCTGTATTATGGCAATTTAAGATCACAGGGATGTATTACCATGATATATTCTTTGGTTTACATTACAGATGATTGTTTTTTTTCTATGAGCAGTAATCATGATCTCTTCCCTGTCATTTTAACACTTTTTCTCTCACTACAACCCCTCGCATATCCCATAACCCTTGTTTACCCCCTTCTCATTGACAACTAATAAACAATTTGTATGCATTGGATTGCATGAGTCTAATATGTTGTTGAGCCAAATGTTATTTCATATTTTAAAAGCATTTTCATGTATGGTTGTTAAAGAAACTATTTGCTAATCAATTATGAATACAGGAATGAGTTTTCTCAGCATAGGTATCCCTGGAAGAGGTAACCGAGGAAGAGGTAATTGGAATAAGGGCCCTAGAAGGCCAAGATTATCTTTACACTTTGATGCAGACTCTCAAGAGTTAGGCCATATATTTGAGGTTGGGTTTTTAAACTAGATTGGGAAAGGAGTGGTCCAACCTAGGCCTGAAAGGCCTCCCTTCCAAGCCCCATGGGTCCCTGGTATTCTCATGCCTCCTCATGTCTCACTACATCCTGAAGTTCCTGAAAACGACGAATGGAAAGAGATTGTCCACCGAAAGTCTCCCAACATCATCGCTGGCCTAACTTGTCTTTACCTGTTCCTTCGCCTATCAATCAGATTGTCCAAGATGCCCCTTTCCACTCACCAGTTCAGTCTTCCCATGCGAGAAAAAGGTTGAAAAAAGATGCCCACCATGCCCCTAACAAAGGAAAAAACATTACTCCCCCTTCCTCACCTTCAAATGACTCTAATGAATGTGTGTCCTCCCGTATGCATTTGAGAGATGATTTATCTCATGTGCTCAGTGAGATTAGGCCTAAAGGCTCCACACAGCCTAAGTCAAATTCAAAGATATCAAAAGGTGACAGCAGCAACAAGGGAAAGATTGCCTCCCAGAGTGGAAAATATGGATTTTAAGTTTTTATTTATTAATTGTTAAGAACAATTGACCTATGAATTTTTTGGATATATGGGTAATATATTTTTGGAAATAATTTCAATTATCATTGAGATAAATTTTCAAATACGAATGTGATAATGGGAGTCATAAGGAGGGATGTTTTTTTTTTATTATTAACTAGTTTTGTTATGATTGTTTAAAGATAAATGGAGTCACAAGGGGTCCCACCTACTAGTTATTATTTATTTAAAAATCATTATTATGATTTATTAATTTTCCCCCTTAACTAAAAAGTTGGTTGATTTTTAGTTAACTTAACTAAGGAAGAAGTTCAACTACTTCAACCAACTCTAATTTTCTTAAAGGAAAAAGGAAAGCGAGGAACAAAAATAGAATAGAAGGAGAAGAATACTAAGGTTTTGTCTTTGAGTTTTTGTTGAGATAATTCAATTTTCATTCATTATTTAGTTCATTATAAGCCTAATTCTTTTTTATGATAGCAGGGTCCTATTGTAGATAGAAAGATTCAAGGCTGAATTACATCATTCAAACACTTGTTTTTCATAGGTGTTGATCTATCTTTGATAGTCTTTGTAGACTTGTCAGTTTGTGAATTAGATTTCATGACTGATAAAGGCTATTGTGCACAGTCGAGTGGGAAACAATCTGTGGCAAGTTGATCCAAATTTTAAAGTTCAGTTTTTTATTTTCTGTCAAAAGTCCTTTTGTATGTTTCATCGAGGACATCTAACTTTGACTTTGATCCAAAAATTCCTCAGGAAATTTTGTAAAGAGAAGGATTTTTTCATGAATTGGAATGAAATAAAGGATTGCTTTATGTCTCATCTATTTTGATTATTGACTTGGTGTCTTTACTTCTATCTCTATATTTATTTCATCATATGATATGTTCATAAAATTACATAAATAATGATTTTTTCAGCAACCTTGTATTTATAAAAAAAACAACCTAAGCACTTGTAAACAATCCTCATGAATTAGGATATCGGTTTTGATGGATATAAACATAGGGTGATATTCCTGTCTATATTGCTTTATCCAAGAAGGATCTGAAAATGTTTGAGTAACATCATTTCATATATTTTCCTCAACAATGCATTGTTCCCATTTAACACTAGTTGGGAACCTTTACTACATCTGGAGGATTCAATTCACACAGAGTACCCTTGGATTGTCAATGCAAGTGGCGATCACACAATAAGGATATTGGAATTCCACTTTTGAACTTGTATATCTGTCCTAGTTGTCCACAACTAGTATTTAATGTGTGCTTCTTTTTATCCTAGGGAAGAATCAGTTTCTTCAGTCTCCTTGGATCAGATTGTTTATGTATGAGATATTGGGTGTTCTGAGGAAGAAAATCATCTCTCCATTTTATAATATTTTAAGGCCCATACAACACATTGCATGGAATCTAGTTTCTGATCTTTCTATCCTCTCAGTTGCCCTGGACTTGGAATTGAGGATGGTCAAGAAAAAGTTGTTGAACTTTTGCATGTGAAATTAAATTCAGTGTCAATTGATGACTTGGGCACTATCCCTCTGATTAAGTGGGTTAAATATGAAAAGTTTTATGTTGCAGGTTCGTCTATTACTATTATGACAACCTTTCTCCTTCTTAGAAATCTTCATGCCTCTATGGTGGAAGTAGCCACTGATGCTTTGGTGGCATAATGTGGTAAAATGCATAAAGGTATTTCATCAAGACAACTTAAATCCTTTGCATGGATGGCAATGACTACAAGGAGTGTGTTGGGTAACTTGTTTGGCGATATTTTTGTGAGCCAAGTTGATGCAAGGACTATGTTCACCATTTTTTATTTTACCTTTGAGCATTCAAGTTGAGGTTTCCTTGGCTTTTAGGGAGAATTCATTTGGTCTCTATAGTATGAAGAAAAATAAGGTTGCATATATTCAATCCTAATTGAGAGGAAGTCACAGGATGAAGCATTATCTTTTATTGTTGCATCTATTAATAGAAAAATCTAAGAAGCATAAAAAATGCGGTCTCCAATATTGTGAGAGTCATACAGAGACCATAAATTGCATATCTTCTTTCTTGATTTGTTGTGTCTATTGGAATGACACCACCTTTAACAGAAATTATGTTTTTCTAACACAATACATAATTTTAAGATTCATCCACATATTTTGGCACTTGAAAAAGTTGTTTTCATTAGGGAACTATTCCAGATTGGGTATATTCATTCAATCCATGGAAACATTGGTTCCATTAACTTGGATATCATTCATGCCTGATGTAAAATCATTCTATTGAATGTCTTGCAAAAAAGAGAAACAATTAGTAAAAGTATGACAACAAAGTGGATTATCCAAATACAGTATTCATACTCCATACATATCATTCATCTAAGAGATCAATGTGAAAAGATTGATGGGATATTTATGAAGGAGTTGAAGCTGAGTCCAGAGTGGATGATGATGAAAACTGTCAAACACATTATAATGGAAGCATGCTCTAGATTTGATTTTTATAGAGGATGGTGATACACAGTTTGCAATAGTTTGTATTAGATATGTAGTTGGAGACAATTATATCAACTAGATCATCTTGGTATTGAACTATTACACCTTTTTCAGTATTTTCTCAACCTTCAAAAGCATTGCAGAGCTACTCAAGACATTCAACAATTAATGGATATTTCCAGAAATCTATTGAAAGTTCGCTATGGAATCTGCTACGGAATGTGCTATGAAATTCTTGAGGCACTGTAGAATGTGCTATGAATTCTTGTTCTAGAGTTTTAAAAGGATTTGTGGTTGTCAATTGTCAATATGGATCTTTCCAGTTTCTAGAAGGTCAATTATGAGCTGGAGGGCCACCTGTCAAAGGGGGAAGTGCTCAAAAGAGGTAGTTCATCAGCATAGAGAAATGTTTGGGACGTGGCCAACATGACCCTTGTTTTTATCATTTAGTTCTCTTTTGTTATCCACATGTTTCCTTTTCCATTTTGAGGGCAGAGGATCCGATGTGAGGGAGGATATTTGAATGATAGTGTTTTCATTGACATAAAAATAGATAAAAGAATTATTGCAAGTCTGATAGAGGGTTAGAATGAGCTTGGGGGAAGGGGGCTTTGGACCCAGAGGAATTTAGAGTGGTTATCATTGTGTTATTTTCCTTTCCTTGTATTTGTTCAGACTTTTGATTCCTTTTCTTTTATGTCTTTCTCAGTGTACTAATATTAATGAGTGACTGATTTACTCTTGTTCTTATTCATACGATTATTGAATGAGGTTTTATTCTTTGAATTGGTGATGTAGAACTTGTTAATACACAGATTTTCAGTGTGATTTTACTGTCATAAGTGATAGAAGTATCTAGGAGAGTTTTAGACCACACTTTTCCTTCTTCTCATTATTTTATCAAGCCTATTGTTTGATATGAGGTTTCTAATGCCACTTTTTATGAAGGACATAGTTGGGAATTTGTACAGTAGATGAATTTGATTGTCCTTATGGTCAAATACCTGTGACTTTAAAGATTATATTTCAATATTAATGATCCAGGTGGATATCGGGGGCCACCCACCTTTTTCAAATGGCTCAAAACAATTTTCTGGCCATTTTGGCAATTTACTATTTTTAG
>JZKD02S1873509.1:140776-150809 GCA_000966675.3 Picea glauca
TTTATCCATGAAAAATATTTTACTTCAATAAAAAAAGATGCATTAAATAAGATATACATAATCATTCTAACAGAGAAGGAGAGGATTAACATATTTGAACCAGTTTGCAGGAATACAAAGGGAACAACCACGTTCCTCCCAACCATAGAACAAGGAAGACAAATCACTTGCCCCATTCACCCCCTATCCTGACCATGAGTCCATGAGGGAAAACTTGAAATCTCCTCTTAAGAAATGTATTCCTCTAACAGTAGTCTTCTCCTTGCCTCACACTCAGCAATCAGTGTTCATAACAACAATTATTTATTAGTTCTTTCCAGCATGCTAGGTAGTGTCCTGCCTCCTCACATATGATATTTATCCAAACAATTTTGTTTCCTAGGTCCTTTTCCCTCCCTTGGGAATTTTCACAACTTTCTAAATCCTTGATTTTTAGGGGTTTCCAATGGCCAAATCCCTAATTTTCCACTTGTAACAATCATCCCTGAGGTAGTTCCAACATGTTAACCACTCATGGAGTCATGGTCAGCTGATTTTAACATGGTTGTTCCATTTGTCCCCCTACAATAATTATAAAATATTTTGTTTTCATACAAGTGTCATAGTCAAATAGTTAGTTGGGTCAAATCAGATCTATGCCCAACAATCATAATAATTAATTACAATTTACCAAATTCGAAATTCGAAATTTCCATAAATGGAAAAAAAATTCCAAATTCAAATTTACCAAAAACAGAATAATTTTCCTAACAATTTTCGAATTCAAAAATTATTTATTTTTGGGGATGTCACATTATCCTTCCAATATTTCTACAAACACTCTCTGCCCTTTTCTTTCTCATACAAGTACTTAGCCTTCCTAATGGTCTCATTCAAAGTCATAGGCTCATCATATTGAATATTATATTTATAAAAGGAAGGAAGTCCACTTAAAAAACTTTGTATTTTCACTTTCTCATCTTTTATAAACCCCATATACTTTAGCAATCCCAAGAACTTATTTTCATATTCTACCACGGTCATGCTTCCCAGCCTGAGTTCAATGAAATATTTTATTCTCTTTTCATAGAAGTGATATGAAAGGTACTCCTTATGAAAATATTTCTTAAACTACTTCCAAGTGATCCTACTCTCATTAATGTTCTCAACTTGCTTCAGTTGATCCCACGACATAGAATATTTCCTATGTAAATGGTATGTGGAAATTATGGCTTCTAGGTTTGAGGAGAAGCTATGCAATTAAAAATACCTCCTGATTCCAAGAAACCATGCTTCAACATCATCTTCCCTTTCTCTTTCACCATCAAAGGATGGTGCCTTAAGATTCCTCAAATATCCTTGCAAACTAACTAATTCATGTCTTCTTCTTTGGTTCCTAATAGGAGACACCTCTAGACTACTTCTGAAATCTTCAGATGTATAAAATTTTCTTACTGATTGAGGTGATTGATGTCTATGAGTTCTTCTAGCACTTCTTGAATAACCATCTCTTATGTAATTATCTCTTCTTTCATCAAATCTTCCCTCTTCCTCTTGTTTTGAGTTTGATCCATTCTTTGTTTTCATCTACAATTGATTTAAGCTTTACATCAATTGAGAATTTATCTAATTTTGTTCTCTTATCAGTCTCTCATTCTCTTCCTTGTAGCTATATAATTATATTTCTAGCCTTCTCACAGTTTCTAATAAAATTTATTTATCCCATCTACTCATGTTCCTATTTGATTCCGTCTTTGCATTACCAACACTGATATTTTGAACTTTGGCCTATTTATCATAGTTGTAATCTCCCTCTCCTTATTAAATTTCTTGAATATTCATTCTTGTACTGAATTGATATGTTTATACCCCCCAATCCTGTAAAATGTGCAAGCAACCATTTGGTTAGAATTATGCATATTATCAAAAAAAAATCCAAACAATGTTATAGGTCCTTTTTATGCTCAATTCATGAAGAAATATATTATCATTATCCAAATTATAACAATCCAATGTTCTTCTCCTTTGAATCATATTTCTAATGACTATACTCTTTCCCCAATCTGATATATGAGATGAAAGTTATGGCTTCCTGAAAAGGTCACTTTCACCCTTTCTTTTGTTTTGCAATAGGATCTTGTTGAATTATTCCACAGACCCTTTAAATCAGTACAAAATTTGAATTCTGCATAGGCACTTCCTTCGATCAACTTTCCTTGTGACCATGGCTCTAAACCACGAGCTTATCCACTCTAGTGACGATCCTTTAGTACTTTTCCCTTATTCTTCTACACATGAGCTTGGTCGTAAAATGTATGAGGGTTTGGTTACTTCTAGGCCCTTCACACCTCAACCCCTTTACCTTACCATGAGACTGGCGTTGAAGCCAACTCCTCTGAACTTCGACCTTCGGGCTAATATCTCTTTTCAAATTCCAACTCTCCCAGAGTAAACTTTGCTGAAACAAATATATTAACTACACTAGAAGTTTGGATGGTTGAGATTTAATATCCCATCGACTGGAAAATCATGACTCATATGGAGTCTTCAAAGAGATCGATGGTCATGACTTAATATGACATTGAGATGGAAGGCCTTAATCAATTTGGGACTTCGATGCTCCAGGACTTTGGAACATTACAACTCCCAAGTCCCTCGACTCCCCCGAAGTGATACTCTCCAAATCTCTTACCCTATCCTTCCATTGTTAAATCGGACGATCATGAGAACTCTCAGAGGGTCTTAGATCAACAGACCACGTGAATTCGCTACTCCAGGACATTACAACTCTTAAGTTGTTTATCTTCCCTGGAGTGATACCTGCCAAAGTAGTCATAAAGTGACGATGACCACTTATTGTCAGTTAACGCCTCACTTACGCTATCCTTCCACTAGTTAATCCAATGACCACTACTTAATCAAGTGTCGGGATGGATGGTCCTTATTCATTTCAGGACTTTGACGCTCCAAGAATCAGGGATATTACAACTCTCGAGTCGTTCAACTCCCCCGGAGTGATGTCTGCCAAATTTATTATGCCATCCTTCCACCACTTGATCTCATGGTTGAGAAAAGTCTCGAAATAATCTTAGATCAACAATCTGCATGAATTTGTGACTTCGGCTTTCAACAATTTCACTAGTAGAGATGTTGGACATTCCCAGAGGCCATAACTTAGAGATGACATGGAATGTTGATGTCACCTATGGTGACATGTACCCTTGGTATGTGCACCACATGTCACTAAAAAATGAAGAGGTTGGAGTCCACAAGGTACTGAAATCAAGTGACATGTGTCCCCACACGGCACCCCTGCCATATGGCATAGGACACATCATCAACCAAACAGACGGTCCACATTCTTGGCTCCATATCAAATGGCCTACATTACTCCTGAATTCCTCCCTCAATCTAACATTCAATGGGATTTTAGGACTTCAAGCCTACGGGACTCCAGTTTAAAACTCTTAAGTTATTCAACTTTCCCCAGAGATACACCTGCCAAAGTAGTCATAAAGTGGTGATGATCCCTTACCATCAGTTAGCACCCCCGTTTAATCTATCCTTCCACCATTTCTATATATGATGGTCAACATTAATATCTAAGTCCTTCCCTCGATCTAACGGTCGACGAGAATTTATGACTTTGGTGCTCTGAGACTCCAGGTTATAGCAGTTCTAAAATGGTTCAATTCTCTAGGAGTTAAACTTCCCTAAGTGGTCAACGTTGGATGACGCTAACCAATGACTAAGATTTTACCCAAGCCTCCTATCATATCAAAGACTCAGAGAGACTTCCCGACTCTGGGTTATAACAGTTCTAAAATGGTTCGATTCTCCTAGAGTTAAAATTCCTCAAGTGGTCAACGTCGGATGACCCTGACCAATGACTAAGATTCCACCCAAGCCTCCTATTAGATCAAATGATCGGAGGGACTTCTCATCTCTAGGTTATAGCAGTTCTAAAATGGTTTGATTCTCCCAGAATTAAACTTCCCGAAGTGGTCAACGCTGGATGACCCTGACTAATGACTAAGATTTCACCCGAGCCTCCTTAAAGATAGAACAGCTGGAGGGACTTCACAACTTCGACCTTTTACATGCTTCTTCCATGTCTCCCATAATTGTCAAAGCGATGAAATTCCATAGTCTTCATCACCTTCTTGGCTTCGATCAATGATTGACGATTGACCAACTCGATCTAACGGTTGGGACTTAATCCCACCTAGACCCTAGTTTCACCTCTACCTGATGGTCCTCATTCACCTAAATTCTGATCTAACGATCCAAAACTCCTTGATTCAATGGTTTTGATTGCTCCCAAATTTCAACAAGGAATGGTCAAGATTCTATGATCCTTTATAAAGGATCTATGTCCTACACAACACTCTAGCTTCTATGCAATCTCTACAATGCTATCACTCCTAATATTTAAGATCTCAAATACATAATCATGCATAAGGAGAATACCATAATACCATTTCCAATAGTTCTAACCTATATCGGTCTGGTGTTTCAACCATAAGATCTAATACCAATATGTAACGTACCCAGCCACCGACATACTGGGCACACTACAAAACTCGATTATGAACTAATTTCAAATTCAAGTAATTTTTTAATTCATAAAGAGGCATGAAATATTCACATGCACAAAACAATATTCATGCTACAACATAAAATAGATGAATATAATTCCATACATAACAATAATGAGAAAGCATGCAGATTATAAACATGAATATCACATATAATAATTAATACACATTGAAATAAATATACTGGTAAACAAAACCATGACATAGAGAACTTATATTTAATTAAACGAATCACCAAATAGATACATACCAAGGACGTTCCATCCAACTATAGACACTATTGTTCCAAGTCTCAACAACAATGTCACCCCTGAGCTAGGGCTATGAATCCACAAGGATGGTTCCAGAGTGTCACTTACCTTCCCAACCCAATCAACACTCAAGTTGTCATAGGCTTCTCAACACACACAACAATCCAAAGTACACCATCTTTCTTATATCCAACCTTCACAACCCAAGAGAATGGACCCCCTTCTCTTCCATGCAGTCCCTCGGGCTATCCACCTCCTTATAGGGCTCTAATGCATCTGGTCAAGATTCCCCATGTTGGGACTCTCAAGAGTTGTAGTTGTGAGAAAAAATTAACACATGCCAAAGCATCTCAAACATGCAGGCATTAATTCATGGATGGAATACAACAACAGTCATTATAGCCAACAAAACCATGTCCCCTCTCCAAAAATTCGTTTTTCTTTCCCAAGCCAAGATCAAAATGAATGAGGAATGAAGAGTGGGTGAAAGAATGAATGGAGAGAGAACAAAATGAAAGGTAAGAACAATGAACAATGAACAATTATTAAGTGAGTGAGTGAGTGAGTGAGTGAACGAGAGAACGAACCCCCCCCCAAATAGACCAAAGATGGGCTTATATAATTATTGGAATTAGAGAACCACGTGGCCTTCCCCCAAGAAGATCGTGTAATTGATATTCTCCATTAAAATAAAAATGGGTAAATAAAATATAAAATAAATAATTAACCCCTCAAGCCCCCTCTCTTGTGGAATCATAGCCCCCTATAACTCTTGTCCTTGTCCGTCTAGCAGCCAATGACGTATTTATTATTAAGAATGATCAAAACATTTCATTTCCTAGGCACAGTGGCCTCTTTTAATGGTTTTGGACTTTGTCCTTTCATAAATTAACAAAATACATTATTTAATATGGGGCTCAAAACTGAGGTATTATAGAGCTCGTGAGGTTTTTTTTTCAAATCGTCTTCTTTCCAAGGTTGAGAAAGAATCATTTCCTGGATGTATTTAGAGATGTTTCTCCAAATATTAGAGGGAGAAAGAGAATGCAACTTGAATATCCTTTTGCTGCACTCTTTCCAGGATTCCAAGGTGAGGAAGTCGAGGAGGATGGTCCAGGATATGTTCACTATAGGGATTTCAGTAATGGAAAGAGGCTAGAGTTTGATAGTGACTTGGATGGATTGTATTGAGCATGTTGAGAAGTGGAAGAGTAAGTTTCAGTAATTCCAAAGTCCCTTAGTATAAGGGAAAGTGTTGAAGAGGTGTTCCATAGTTTCCTCATGCAATAGGTAGAGAGGGCATTGGGAGGGCTCTAAGAAGCCATGTTTGCAAAGATTTTCCCAAGTGAGATGTTTGTTAAGGATGACCAACTAGAGGAAGGTGCAAACTTTTGGCGAGATATTTTGATTCCATATTCTTTCCCAAATGAAAATGTTTGGGAGCCAGTGGTGCTTGGATGCAAAAGAGTGGGCTTCTTTTGTTGTAAAATATCCTTAAGAAGAGTTTCCCCAGCGAAGACAGTATGGTTGGTTAGAGAATCATATTTTTCTTTTGTTAAGGTCCTCCAGGAAACTAGTAAGGGTAGTTTGGTCTATATATCTAACCCAATGGTGCGTGGTGTTGGGGTCTTATAATCATAGGCTATTTGTTCCTACAAACTATCTATTTGGCCTTGGTCTCGCGATGAAGACATTTGGTTTGCCGGCCTCTGTTGATTTCATTTTTCCCTCCATCAATTTTTCCCGATCCTTCGTCACCTTGTTGCCCCCTTCATTCCCTCATCCTTCACTCTTCACCCCTTCGCCATTTTCATCCCTACATTGCAATAAGCAAGCTTAGGATAAAAACAGTAGGTTAGTAGTTAGATTAGACTTATTAATAATAAATAAATTATTAATTAATTAATTAATGATTAATAATTAAGTTAGTTTGTTAGTAATTAAGTTAGTGTTTTATTAATTAAAAATTAAATAAAAATTGAATAAAAACAATAAAACAAACAAAAAATACATACAAATTAAAAAATAAAACCAAATAAAAACATATAAAAAATATATATATTAAAATAAAACATTTAACAATAATAATAAAATATATATGAAAACATATAACAAATATAATAAACATAAATAAAAACAAAACAAAATACAATATAACGTAAATAAAATAATAAAAAGATCAAACAAAAAACAATAAATAAAAAACATAAAAACTAAAATCTACTATCCTAAGTCTAAACACTCACGCACTCCTCGGACCCCTCCCCCCCACCCCCCACATCCCATCAACACCAAGGGGGTCCGAGAAAGTGGTATTGGGAGGGACACTTGTCACCCCATGGTTAATTCGGACCCCCCCTCCCAATACCACTTACCACCTCAGGGGGGTCCGGGCAAACTACCTTCCCCTGCAAAACCGCCCTCCCCCAAATTCACAAAACCACCTTTTTTACCAGTTTGACCAGTCAATTTCCAAAAGTGATTATGGGAAAATGGAGACAAATTTTCAAAAACCGACAGAGGTTTTTGTTCAAAACGGGCTGAATAAAAAAAACCTCTCCCATAATTTACATCGGTGCCATAATATGGGATAATCGAAGCCATATTCAAGCCCCATTTTTTCTCTTTTTGTGTTTTCCTGTTCTAGTCTTGATTTTGTGGGAGTTGTTTCGGCGAATTGAAGATGAATTTGGAAAAAACGAAAGAGGTTTTTGTCTAGAACATGCTCATATACAATAAATTCCTTCATTTTTTAGACAGGTGTCACCGTTGAGGAGAAAAAAATGTCTGAGTTGACCCATGTTTTCAGTAGTTCGGCTCGTTTCTCATGGCGGACAGTTCAAAATTTTTAGGGATTTCTTTCTATTTTTAGATGAGGTGGTTGAATTTGACCTCCTAAGATTGAGGGGTGATTTATCCTATATAATCATGTAGATTTAATGCAAAAAGTGTCGTTGATCAGTAGGAACCATGATTTAATTTATATAAGAGCTCACAAAGCCTCCATGGATTCATTTGTTTAGTAATATAGTGCTATGCTACAGGATTCTTTTGACTAATTTGACCGGTGATGTGAATCCCTCTCTATAAATTTGTTTTTATTTTATCACAATTAAGTCCTATCTCTGAATTATTCTGAGAAGATTAAGAGCAGAATTGGTTTTAATTCACCCTCTGCCTCTGGCTTGGTATAGTTTTCAAGTTTTCCACTGAAGATTAAACTCATAACTCTCAGTTTTTCTTTGTTTAATTTGATTTATTAACCTGTTCCATCTCTCCCATTTCATTTAAAGAAAAATATCCATTGATTTGTCTACCTTGCCCTGTAATATTATCCCGTTGACAATAAATTTTGATCATTTTGTGTGGTGATTCCATTGTCGAATGGCCCATTTTCCCCTCTTCCAACCAAAAGTTTAAACCCAAAAACATTGTATTTCATAACTAGCCTAAGATCCATACTCAAACAAATCTAAATCTGATAGAGAAATCCCTCTCTACGTTTAGGAGGGCTAGATCCTAGACTCAAAGCAGTTTGATGTTACCTCAGTGATTGATCCCAAAGCCTTGGCCAAATTACAAAATGCTAACAGAATGACGACCATACTGAGGACCCTTCCTCGGAATGAATATCAAGTTCCATATCTGATGACTAATGGTGGACATTGATCATACACCATAAGGTTAAATCATCTGCCTGGCGGCTCCAATCAGCTCCATATCAGTCCCAATTCAAAGACTCCACTGGAGGAAGAACTTGAAACTTGACCAAACCATCTGAAAAGATCAGGTATTTAAGTTGGAATTTTATCCAAGATGTAATTGGTTTGATTTTTAATTATTTATTCCCTTTTGTGAACATGTCCAAGACCATATTGTTGAAACTCATGTTCAAATGCAACCTGAGGAACCTGAAGAGATCAAGCCTATTTTTAAAGATATTGTACATACTCCTACACTTGTAAATATACCAGAGAGATACAAGCCTCTTATATTACCCCCTATACTCCATGATTTCCCTGCCAATTATTACAAACATCTTCCCATATTTGATGGAGAACATGGTAATATCACTGTTGAGAAACACATTCAGGGTTTTGAGAATTTTCTTGACATTTTTTAGGTTGAGGAAGTTGATGCCTGCATTAGGCTTTTCGCTTTATCTTTGCAAGGTAGAGATAAGGAATGGTTCAAAAATTTGTTAGCTACAAGCATTCCAAATCTTCAGCAGTTTGTAGAAGTATTCCTTGGTAAATGGGAGATAAAGAGAAATATTTTTCTCATTTTAGAAGAGTATGATCATTTGAAAAGATAGTCAGAAGAGACAGTGCAACACTTTTCATCCAGATTCAATCAAGTTTACAATTCCATGGTTGCTGATATAAGACCACCTCATGGTTTAGCTCTTTTATGCTACCCATATTCCTTTGATCCAGAGATGGCATTTCAATTGAGAGAAAGGAACACTACTACACTTAAGGAGATGCACGACAATGCAATTAGTGTGGAATCTGATTTTCTGATCAAAAGGTCAAAGTTGGAGGCAAAAGACAGAAAAAACAAAGAAAAGGAGCAGCTGAAATCTTCAGAAGCTAAACTGGACATTATGGCCAACACCATGGAAGAAATGTTACAAAGGATTAGCATAAGAGAACAACATGTTGTTCAAAGGCATCATGTCCCATTGATTACAAAGAAATAAAGGGTCATTTCTCCCAAACACTTTGTATCTCACCCTATTGAAAAAATGTAACTGCGAAGAGCATTCTTATTATTATTTTGTTATTGGATTAAATCCCCATTGTGGATTAATCATGTCATTATTATTATTGGATTAAATCCCCATTGAGGATTAATCATGTCATTATTATTATTATTGGTATTGGATTAATCCCCATTGAGAATTAATCATGTCGGTAATTGTATAAGGACCGAATCCCCTTTTGCAGATTGGTCATCGGACAATTACAAAGCGCTGAATGAGAAGTCAGCCCCAAAAATTATAATGGAAGGCCTAGAATTAATTAAAGGTGGGTTTACCCACCCAGAGTGAGAGGTCAGCCTTGCTAGATGGTGACTCTTCACACGTTCCAGATTGATATAAATAAGAGGCTAGTGCCTCACTTCTTACACACACTTCACTTGCTCATTCTCTTATGAGGCAAGCTGCAATTTCAAGTTGGAGAGAGGAGAAGAAGGGTGGCG
>JZKD02S1873509.1:158075-181727 GCA_000966675.3 Picea glauca
ATAACAAATATAATAAACGTAAATAAAAACAAAACAAAATAAAATATAAAAACAAACAAAATACAATATAATGTAAATAAAATAATAAACAAATAAAACATAAAAACTGAAATCTAATATCCTAAGTCTAAACACTCTCACACTCCCCGGACCCCTTCCCCCCCCACGTCCCATCAACACCAAGGGGATTTGGACAAGTGGTATTGGGAGGGACATTTGTCACCCCGTGGTGAATTCAGACCCCCCTTCTCAATACCACTTACCACCTCAAGTGGTCTGGGAAAACCATCTTCCCCTGCCAAACTGCCTTCCCCCAAATTCACAAAACCACCTTTTTTGCCAGTTTGACCAGTATTTTTCCGAAGGTGATTTCGGGAAAATGGAGATGAAGTTTAAAAAACTAAGAGAGGTTTTTGATCAGAAAAGGATGAAGAACAAAAAAATCTCCCATAATTTACACAGGTGCCAGAGGATGGCATAATCGAATCCATCTTCGAGCCCCATTTTTCAGTTTTTCATGTTTTCCTATTCCAATCCTGATTTTGCGGGAGATGTTTTGGCGAACTGAAGATGAATTTGGAAAACCCAAAAGAGTTTTTTGTCCATCACATGCACATATACAATAAAATCCTTCAAGTTTTACACATGTGTCACTGTTGAGGAGAAAAAAATGTCTGAGTTGACCCATTTTTTCAGCAGTTCGACTCGTTTCTCATGGCGGACAATTCAAAATGTTTAGGGATTTCTTTCTATTTTCGGACAAGGTGGTTGAATTCGACCTCCTAAGATTGAGAGGTGATTTATCCTATATATTCATGTAATTTTAATGCAAAAAGGGTTGTTGATCAGTAGTTACCATGATTTAATTTGTATCAGAGCTCACAGAGCTTCCATGGATTCATTTTTTCAATAATACAATGTTATGTTGCAGGATTCTTGTGACTAATTTGACTGGTGATGTACATCCATCTCTGTAAAAAAAAAATTATGTTATCACAATTAATTCCTATCTCTAAATTATTCTAGTAATACTAAGAGAAGAATTGGTTTTAATGCACCCTCTGCCTTTGTCTTGGTATAGTTTTCATGTTTTCCACTGAAGATTAAACTCGGAATTCTCAGTTGCTCTGTCTTTAATTGGATTTCTTAATCTGTTCCATCTCTCCCATTTAATTTAAATCAAAATATCCAGTGAGTTTTCTACTTTTCCCTGTAAGATTAGCCTATTGACAGTAGATTTTGATCATTTTGTGCAGTGACTCCGTGCCCAATGGCACATTTTCCCCTATTCCAACAAAAAGTTTAAACCCAAAAAAATTGTATTTCATAACTAGTCTAATATCCATACTCAAACAAATCTGAATCTAAAAGAGAGATCCCTCTCTGAGTTTAGGAGGGCTAGATCAAAGCATTTTGATGTTACCTCAGTGATTTCTCCCACATAATTGGGAAAATTGTAGAGTGCTAACATGTGGGAAGCCATATGCACCATTGTTGTTGGTTTTCATCTGTAGTCTAGTAGTGGGAAACTGGATTTTGTTTTTGTCTAATCATTTCTATTTTGATACTTTGAAGAGATATGTGGTATGTCCATCTAGGTTTTTGTTTCCACATGTCCTCCCAGAAGCTGGCTTCCTGACCATTTTTTTTTTCCTAGAAGAAGTTTTCCCGAATTAGGTGGCAGTTGTTCCATGCTATGTTCTATAGGTTGGAGCATGTTGCAACACTCTTCATTCTGATATTCTAGCTCACTTGAAGGTTCTTTGCATAATTTATTTTCCAAAAGTTGACCCATTGTGTTTGAGAGTTGGTTAACCAATGCCACCAAACCATGGTGCCAAGGGTTTGTCTTAGAGTCTGTGGATCTTGCAAACCTAACCCTTCTTTGGATTTTGGGAGGCAGAGAGTCTCCCATTCCACCAAATCCAATTTCTTGTTTTTCTTTGAGCTTCCCTAGAGGAAGGATTGATGAAGGTTTATGATGGATTTGAGAATGAATTTGGGGCTGCTAACACATATAAAAGGTAAATAGGCATGGCTTGGAGGACCAATTTGATGAGAATGAGTCTTCTAGATAAATTGAGAGCTCAAAAGGACCAATTGTCAAGTTTTTTTTTCATGTTTTCTAGAGGGTCTTCCCAGGCTATTTTATTTAGGGAATTTTCAACCAAGGGAACACCCAAATATTTGGGCGGAATCTTACTTCGATTTTAACCTATGATTCTCGTTAAATGAAGTTGTATTGGTTGAGGGGTATTAAAAAATAAAATTTGGGACTTATCTTGATTGATGGTCATCCGTGAGGCCTTTGAAAACTCTTGGAGAACATGTTTTATGTGGAGAACTTATTTGACTATTGTAGTTTCCATTAACATGGTGCCATCAACAAATTGTTGATGAGTAGCAGGCTTTTCTTCCCCATGAAGAGAGAGTCCCTTCCAGTTTCCTTGCACAGTTTTTTCCTTGATGTCCCTCCCTAATCCTTCCACCATTAGAATAAAGAGAAAGGGTGAGAGTGGGTCTCCCTGGTGAATTCCCTAAGAGGGAGAGAAGGTCAGTGAGGGTGAGCCATTAAAAAGGATTGAGAAAAATGAGGTAGAAATCAGGGATTTTATAATGGTTATGGAGCCTGCTTATCTTCGTGATTCAAAGTTTTTATTTTTAGTTGTGTTTATACCCCATGAAGACTATACACCTAGGAATACTATACACCCCTCCACATGGAGGGGTTTCAAGGGGTTCTTCCCCCCCCTGTGGGGTCTGGGGGCCAACATCCCCTGATGGGCATTTGGGGGCAAAGCCCCCGAAGGAAACAATGCCTTGCAAAATATTGTAATTTTGTAGTCAATCTGGACCATTCATTATAAGGTCCGAGATCTGATGGTAGAAGTTATTTTAGAGTTTTTTTCCATAGAAGGAAACCCTCTTTTATGAGGGAATTGTATTGCGATTGTGTATGGGTGTGATTATTGTATTCTGATAAAGGATATTGCAAGAGAAAGTAGAGGAAGTCGCAGAGGGTGTGTTGTAGGTTGTATCCCTTCATTTTTTTAGAATAAAAATGAAGGACCTAGAAATTTCTCTGGTGGACGTAGCCCACACTGGTTGAACCATGTATATTTTTGTCTCTATTGTATTGTGTATATTCTATGTTTTATTTCCACGTTTTTCTTATTTTATTGATACACGATCCTATTTTTCTAACAACTGGTACCAAAGAAAAAGGTAGCTTATAGGAAAAGAGGGTTCCTGGTTCGAGTGGGAGTAATGGCGGAATATGGAAATTTTAGGGTCGAGAAATTTAATGGCCAAAACTACCAGTTATGGAAGACACATATGGAAGATTATTTATATAAGAAGGATATATTAATACCATTTGGTGGAATAGAAAAGAGGTTGACGACTATGAAGGATGAATAATGGGAGGTTCTTGATAGAAAGGCACTAGGAACAATACAACTAAGCCTGGCAGCGTGGGTAGCTTTCAATATTTCAAAAGAAAATAAAACAAAGGAGTTGATGGAGACATTTTCTAAACTTTATGAAAAACCCTTGGAGTCTAATAAGTGATTTCTAATGAAGAGATTATTTAATATGAATATGTTAGAAGGTGGGTCTATTGCAGATCATTTAAATGAATTTAATACAGTTACTAATCAACTAAGTTATGTAAAAGTGAAATTTGATGTTGCGGTGAGGGCTCTTCTAATCTTGTGCTTATTGCCAGAAAGATGGAATGTCTTAGTCATGGCTGTAAGTAACTCTGTCTCTGGTTCAAACACTCTAAAGTTTGATGATGTTGTTGCTGTTATCCTTAGCAAGGAAATGTGATGGAAAAGCACAGGTGAGATATCAGGTAATGCATTGACTCCGAAGAATAGGGGAAGAAAAATGGATAGAGGAAAGGGCTCAGAGAACCATGGGAATTCTAGGAAGGGAAAATCGAAATCCATACTTTGAAAGATAAAGTGTTGGAATTGTGGGAAGAAACGACATCTGAAGAAAGACCGCATAGCTCCAAAAAAACAAAGAGATGGGCAACAATAGAAAAATCAAGAAGAAAATGTAACAGGTGATGTGTTACAAGATGCTTTGATTCTTTCTATATATAATATTTATGAGTCTTGGGTAGCATGTTCAGGAGATTCATTTCATGCCACACCCCATAGGAAACATTTTCTAGATTATGTTCAAGGTGATTTTGGATAGGTTCATTTGGGTGATGATGCACCATGCAACACTTTTGGAATGGGTAAGGTACAAATAAATCAAAATAATGGAAACCAATGGTTATTGAAAGAGGTAAGACATGTACCAAATATAATGGAAAATATAATTTCAACAGGGCAGTTGGCAAGTAAAGGTTGTATATATATATTTATAAATAAGGCATGGAAGGTCACCAAAGAATCACTAGTGATAGCAAAAGGAGAGAAGGTAGGTACATTGCATATATGTACTGGTAATACTAATTATTCTATCTCTTTAGCTTCTACAGGAGTCAATACAACAATTTGGCATCATAGGCTTGGACACATGAGTGAGAAGGGGATGCAGATACTTCAAAAAAGAAATTTGTTGCAAGATCTTAAACAAATTGATTTGGATTTCTATGATCATTGTGGTTATGGAAAAAATAAGAGAGTCATATTTATCAGAGTCAGAAAAGAAAAGAAGAGTGAAAAGTTAAAGATTGTGCATACAGATGTATGGGGAATAGTTGAGGTATCATCTCTTGGTGGATCTCATTATTATTTTTCTTTTATTGATGATGCAACTAGAAAAACTTGGGTTTATTGCATTCGAAAAAAATATGATGTTTTGATACTTTTAAGAAATGGAAATCTTTGGTTGAGAATGAGACAGGAAAAAGCTTGAAGTGTATCAGATCAGACAATGGAGGTGAATATTACAGCAAGGCGTTTGATGATTATTGTTTATACAATGGGATTCGTAGAGAGAAAACAGTTCCAGGAAAACCAAAAGAAAATGGTGTGTCATAAAGGATGAAGATGACAATCATGAAGCATGCAAGGAGTATGAGATTGTATGTTGGGTTTCCCTTACAGTTCTGGGAAGATGTTGTAGATATTTTTGTTTACTTAATAAGCAAAGAACCTTGAATATCTTTGGATGGTGGAATTTTAGAGGAGGCAGGGACAGGTAAAATGGTAAACTATTATTTGTCCATATTGATAAATAAAATAGAACAAAGCTTGAGGAAAAATCCAAGAAGAGTATATTTATTGGATACAATGTTAGTGATTTTGGTTATCGCTTATGGGATTATGAAAATCAAAAAATAATTAGGAGTAGAGATGTCATATTCAATGAGAAGTTCATGTACAAAGATCGGTTGCAGGGAAATAAACATGAAAAATAAAAACCATAATACACAATGCTGGATGATATCACTAAAAAAGAAATTCCAAAGATAGAAGAAAATAAAAATGTACAACAATAGGAGCAACATGTACCTCAAACTCTTGCAAGTGTTTTTAGAATATGTACCAGGTTAAGTAGACCCCCTAAACGATACTCTCCTTCATTGTACTATTTATTGTTGACTGATTCTGGTGAACCAGAAATTTATGAAGAGGTAATGCAGGTAGACACTAAAAGGAAGTGGGAGAAACACATGAAAGAGGAATTGTATTCCTTGGTAAATAACCAGAATTCGGACTTGCTTCAATTTCCTGTAGGAAAAAGAGCATTGCAGAATAAATGGGTTTATAGGTTGAAGGAAGAAGATGGAGGAAAAAAGTGGTACAAGGCTAGACTTGTTGTAAAGGGGTTTGCACAAAAGAAAGGTATATATTTTGATAAAATATTTACTAATGTTGTTAAAACAAATTCAATTAGGACTATTTTAAGTCTTGTGGCACTAGAATATTTGTATCTTGAATAGTTAGATGTAAAAACAACTTTTCTCCATGGGGATTTGGAGGAAGATATTTATATGCAGCAACCACAATGGTATGAGGTCAAAGGGAAGGATAATTTGGTATGCAAGTTGAATAAGAGCTTGTATGGACTAAATTAAGATCCAATGAAGTGGTATTTGAAGTTTGTTAGGTTTATGACAGAACAAGGTTATAGTAGATGTCATTCTGATCACTATGTTTATTTTAAAAGGCTAGAAAATGGAATCTATATTATCTTTCTATTATATGTAGATGGCATTCTTGTTGCAGGGTCTAATATGTAGGATATAAATGTGCTCAAGAATAAATTGGCTAATTCATTTGGGATGAAGGATTTGGGTGTTGTAAAGAAAATCCTTGGTATGATAATAACAAGAGACAGGAAAAATCGAAAATAGACATTGTCTCAGGGTGAGTACATAGAGAAGGTGTTGGAGAGGTTTAGAATGCAGAATGAAAAACCAGTTAGTACACCTTTGGCCAACCATTTCAAATTAACTAAGGAAATGTGTCCCAAGACACAGGAGGAGGTATAATACATGTTTAGGGCCCCTTATTCATCAGCAGTTGGAAGCTTGATGCATGTGATGGTTTGCACAAGACCAGATATTGCACATGCAGTGGGAGTTGTGAGAAGGTATATGAGCAATCTAGGTAAAGAACCTTGGGAGGAAGTAAAGTGGATTCTCAAGTATTTGAGAGGTACTGCTACTCATGCATTATGTTTCGCAGATTTAGACATTATTCTACAGGGATATGTTGATTCAGATATGGCAGGTGATAAAGATAGCAGGAGGAGAACCACAGGGTATGTTTCTATTGTATGTGGAACAAAAGTAAGTTAGATTTCAAAAATACAAAATATTTTTTCACTTTCAACAATGAAAGTAGAGTATGTTGATGCTATAGAAGCTAGAAAAGATATTATTTGGTTACATAGGTTTATGGAGGAATTGGGAAAGAATCAGGAGAATAACTGTTTTTATTGTGACAACGAGAGTGCCACTCATCTTGAAAAGAACTCAACCTTCCATTCTAAGACTAAGAATATATAGCACAATACCATTTCATACGATCTATCTTGGAAGATGGACAATTGAAGTTCGAAAATATACATACTAGCCAAAATCTTGCAGACATGTTAACAAAGAGAGTAACCAGAGATAAACTGAGTTCCTACTCAGTTTTATTTGGCCTTCAAGCATAAAGGTGACAATGAGAAATTTTCTAGGTCCAAGGTCGATCATAGCCTATCATGTACAATAGCGATGGAGTTGTTTTGATCAGTATCCAAGTGGGAGATTGTTGGTTGTGGAGCCTGATTATTTTCCTGATTCAAAGGTATTTTTTTTCGGCCATATTTATACCCCATGAAGACTGTACACCCCACAAGACTGTACAACCCTCCACACAGTGAGGTTGCAATATTTTCCTTCGGGGGATGCTTCCCGCTGGCCCCTGCACCCCCCAGCAGGGGGGGATTTCCCCCCTGCAGGGTCCGGGGGGATCTCCCCTCAACTGGGGGGTGCAGGGGCCAGCGGGAAGCATCCCCCAAAGGAAAAACTTCATTTTAAAATATTGTAATTTTCTAGTTAATCTATACCATTCATTATAAGGTTGCAGATCTTACGGTAGAAGTTATTTTATGGTTTTTTTCCCTAGAAAGCAACCCTCTTTTATGAGGTAATTGTATTACGGTTTTGTATGGGTTTGATTATTGTATTCTGAGAGAGGATACTATGAGACAAAGTAGATGAAGTTACAATGGGTGTGTTGTAGGTTGTATCCATTCATTATGTTGGATAATAAAAAGGAAAGACCTGATAATTTCTCTGGTGGATGTAGCCCACACCGGGTGAACCATGTATATGTGTGTCTCTATTTTATGGTGTATCTTCTATGTTTTTTTCCCCATTTGTCTCATTTTATTGTTGTGCGATCCTATTTTTCTAACATTTTATCCATTGAATACAAATCAGAGAGAAGCAAAAGGCCTCAAGAGTGTTGTATATGTAGTCCTAGTCGAGTTTGTCAAAGGCTTTGGAGAGATCTAATTTAATTAGAAATATTGGTTTCTTTGGAGTATGGAGGGAATGGAAATATTCATGGTTTAAGATACTTTTATCCAATATTTTTCTTCATTTGACATAGGTCGGCTGCTCATGAAAGATTAGGGAGGGGAGGAGGGGTTTAATTCTATTGGCAATGATATTTGTGATGATATTTTAAATGACATTGCATAGAGATATAGGTCATAATTTTCCCAGGTTTTATACTTTGTCCTCTTTGGGGATGAGAGTGAGAAAGGTAGCATTGAAGGCATGGAGTCTTCCATAACTTCCAAGAAATCTTACTTAATTACCATCCAAAAGGCATGGTATAAATCAATGGTGAATTCGTTTGGTCCTGGTGATTTTCCCTCGAAATTTTTGAGATGGCTTGCTCCACCTCTTCCATGGTTATTTCTCTCAACAAATCTTCATTGTGATCTTCTGTGAGTATTTTTGGAATGTGTTGAGTAATTTTTCTTATTGCCTCATATATATATGTTTTGGGGGTTCCTGCATTAAGCAGATATAGAATTGAATTAGATCAGATTGGATATCCTGATGATTTCATATTTTATATCCCTGATCATCTCTCAGAGAGGTGATTTTGTTTTGGTGTTGTCATTGGATCATCGAGTTGTGGAAGAATTTAGAATTCCTTTCCCCTTCCTTTATCCATTGGAATCTGAATTTTTGATGCCAAAGAATTTCCTCTTGATTTTCTCTATCTCTGTAACCAAGTTATGATCTATTGCCTCCAAGCCTAACCTAGAAATGGTTTCCTCCACTTGAGGAGGGGCGACCCTATCCTACCACAATGTAGTGGTTTGAGGTATTCGCCCCTCCCCTTCCTCCATCACAATACCTACCCCTCTTCCCTATGATTCTCCCAAATCAATGGAATATGAGCTGCCAAAGGATGCTCCTCCTAGATCGAAGACTCAAACATCCTATAACCAATCCCTCCCGACCCCTGAGAAAAATTTCTCTTCAACCTGCATCCCACAAACAAAGGAAATCTCTCAGTATGAAATCTTCTCCCCCATTTGTGGTCAGAACATCCAATACATGAAAGACCATGCTCTGATCTGCAAATTTATAGGCCTTTGGCCATCGAAAAGAGCACTCCTCTGGTAGATCAAACCACGTTGGAAGCCAAAGGGAGAAGTCTCACACAAATTATGCTCAAAATGATTTTTCATTGCAGTGTTTAACCAAGTTGAGGATAGAGAAAGAGTACTCCAAGAAAGACCATACTTTTTCAACTCGATCGGCCTTTACATGCACATATGGAAAGAAACATTTGGCCTAGGGAAAGAAATGTTTCACTACATATCTAGTCTATATTAGGTTCTAATCTCTCCCACAGGAATACTGGCATCCAAATATTTTGGAAGGAATAGGAAATAATTTTGGCTCCTTTGTTCGCATAGCAGACGCCACTTTACAAGGCCCCTACACTTCCTACACTAGAATCTATCTACTTGAATGTTTCAAAAGCATTGTCAGCCTCAATTTTCCTCAGGTATAGGGATAATGACTAGAACCATATGCTTGACTATGAGCACATCCCCTTCTGATGCAGAAATTGCCAAGCTCACAAACACCTTTTCAGGGATTTCTCTCTGAACAAGCAATCTAAACAACCCAAAGATTAGGATGAAAAGGATGAGGATGGATTTGGAAAAGTCCCTTCTAAATGCAAAACTATAAAGAAAATCCCTACCCAACCAAATCCCAAGGGCCCTCGTACAAGAAAAAAAATTGAGCCACTGGAAATCATCTCTAAACAGGGGATCTCAACTCCCAAAACTACTTCTAAGATCTAGTTTAAAACTACTCAAATTCAATATCATAACCCCACCCTTTCTTAGTGACCCAATTCCTTAATCCATGATCCCCTCTCCTAGGACTAGGATGCCACCATGATCCTAATCGACCTTTCTAAGCCAGATCCAAATGATCTTGAAGACATGGAGCTCGAAGATCTCGATCTACAAACTATAGTGGTTGCATGTGAAATAAAAGAAGAGCATTCCATTTTAGAAAAGCAAATCAAGCACCTGCAAAGTGCTATCATAAAATCAAGAAACAAGGAAAAATTAATAGCATCTCAAAAAGGTAAGCACTCTTCTACATCATCTCTTGGAATAAATAATTCTTTAAGAAAAGAACCAATTAAGCTGCCAAAAGATGAAAAATAAAGAGGATGACCTTCCAATAATAAATTATTACAAGAATTGGGTGAACTACTTCTCAATTCAGGAATAATCCAGAGCATGGCAGATAAATTTTCCTCCAAAACCCAACCTTCTCAATTATTATCACCTCTTGGAATGTAAGAGGCCTCAACGAACCAAGCAAAAAACTAATTCTGAAGACCGTAATCTATGTCGAAAACCCCTCTATTATGATGATCCGAGAAACAAAATGTACTTTTGAAACCCTCGAAAAAATGTATTCCAAGTGTTGGCGAGGCTGCCTCTCAATAGAGGTTGATGCAAAGGGAGCATCAGGTGGCCTAGACATCCTCTAGAACCCTTATGTGATCACCCTCTCACACTTCTTCACTACCCATCGTTCAATCTCTATTAAATTCCAACCTATAGGTTCATACCAAATCGACTACATCACAAATGTATCTGGACCTCAAGTCACCTAATAAAAATTATCCTTCCTCGATTCCCTGTACCTCTTGAGCCCTATATTTAACAGCCAGCCCTAGCTTCTAGGTAGAGACTTCAATATTAATTCCTCCCTCTCGAAAAAACAAGGAGGTCTCAATCGCCTTGATCATGATTCAACCAACATCAAAGAAACCATTAGGAATATAATATTAGTGGACTGGGGAACCACTAATGTCATTTTCACCTGGAAAAACCACCGTAAAGGTGATCATCAAATTTCCTCCTATTTGAATTGCTTCCTTATCTCTGAATCCCTTCTTCTTAAAAAATTAACCATTGACGCTTCAATCCTGCCCTTCTATGGATTTGATCACTAGCCCTGTTATCACACTAAGTTGCCTTGGGTTTTTAGTTTTTAGTTTTATCTTTTCTTAAGCCTTAAAGTTTAATATTTTAATTTGACCCTTTTAAAAGTGTGTTTGATAGGACCCCTTGATAAATAAAGTATTGAGTCATGACTTGTGTTTTAATCCTCATTCAAATCTAGACTTAGGACCGTTTTTTTCATGACTTGTCACTAGGATCGATTCACTCCACGAATAGCTTGATTTGACAGGCCATTTTCCTCACTCATTCCTTCGTAGCCCTGCCTTGTTGTCCTTTCCTTACCTGTGCAATCATTTTTTGAAATGAAGCACTACCCACTCATCAGGAGTTTTCATAGTGCCTTTCCCATTCATCATATTCCACCATGATTTATGATTACAAAAATGATGTCATCTTCCTTGTTTTTAGCGCCAGGAGTTGGTTAAATAATGCTACCAATAGATACCAAGAATCCAGGAGGGTCAATCTAACAACTTTTTGGATAGATGACAATGAAGAGAATTGCAGAAGCAACAGCTGGCAACATGATGACAACCACATGCCCCTGAAGGACACATGGAAAAAAAGGAGTTGTGCACCAAAGGGGGATTAGTTAGTTCAAATATTGGTTGGATTAGTCACCAACACTTTCCCATTTTATAGCATAGGTTGTTAGTCAAGTTGTTAGATGGAATAAATTCTTAGAGATTTTCATGGGAAGGAGATCATCTTGTACCTCCATTTGTTGCCTCCCTTTTTGTTATAAATAGATAGATGGAATGCTTTAGTAGGTTCGAATGGTTGAGAAAGGCTCCCTTATACTGTAATATTTTGATGAAGTTACTGTGAATTGGTTATGTACTTGATTTGAGACATATTGGCTAATAGAAATCACCTTCTCTTTCTATCTTAATTTCTTCTGATGCTAAAGTGTTCATGATTTGAATGATTCACATGAATGGTTGTGGTGATATTATGATGTATGTTTGATTATTATATTATCATGATGTTTCTTTAGTGTCCTTAAGTACTGAACTCAAGAATATCTTGTGTTCAGAGTCTTTCTTCTTTAAGTTGTTTGCAAACCTGATGTTTACATCAACCCCTACATTCTTCTCACTGAAGTATTCCCTTTGTTCATACTTACTCCTAATTACTGATTGAAGTTACCCAAGACCTTGATTGCTTGTGCATGCTAGCCCTGATTTCTGAGTTGGAACATTATCATCTTGAGTCTTATCCATTTGACCCCTCATAACTCTTTTGCATTCACATATAACATGATGGGTACTGGGATTGCCTTCCATGCAATCTAAATGTGATTCATAGTGCTAACATTCTTGGAGCCATTGCGGGGGAACCATTTGAATACTTTTCCCTGGGATTAAACGACACATCTTACTAATCTAAAGGTGCATTAGAAATTAGTATCTTGAAGATTGCAGCTTGCACTTGGTGACTCCATTGTTTTAGCTATGGAGCCTAAAGGCATAAATAGGAGATCAAATCCACAACTACCTTTGGTTCCATCTGAGGCTGACCTAGAGAAAATAATAAAGAAGGGAAACGCTTCCCAAAAAAAACTTTATGTTGCTACTACAAGTGTTTCTAGTCAGTTGCCTGATTCCACTCTTGATACTCCAGTTGTTATATCAAGTAATCTTTCTTTACCTTCTGCTGAAGTATCTAAGAAACTTGATTTTGAAGAGTTTCCTATTGAAAACTCCTCCTTTGAAACTGATTTGAAAGAAGAAAGCATTGACATTCTTTCTTTCCCTGACATTGAAAAGTGTTTTAGTCTTGATATTTTTTAAGATTTCCTTACTTTAGGATTTTCTACCCCACTTCCTGTTAAAATTTATGTTGCCAAAGAAGTGGAAACTTCATCCCCTTTATAGACTTTACCATCTTCTTCCAAGACTCGACCTTCTACTGTGAAAATTGAAACCCCCCCTTCATACTTTCCTTCTTCTCCTAATCTTCACACCATCAAGTCCCCTTCTCCTCCTTGTTCACCAAGAGTTCAAAACCAAATGGAAGTTTTAACCCCCCTGCAAATAGGATGGATTCCATAGTGGTTGCAAGATATGCTCCTGTTGTCTTACCCCAACTAGTGAATTCTCTCCCTCCTGGAGATTATTTGAAATACATGCCCAAGTTTACGAGAGAAGAAGATATAATCGTTGAGGAACATCTTGCTTCTTTCTACAGCTATGCAGATAATCAAAACATTGAAAATGAGGATGTGTGGATGAGGGTCTTCGTCCAAATCCTTTTTGGTGAGGCTAGGAATTGGTTTAGGGGTTTGTCCCCTGGATCCATTACTAGCATTGAAGCATTAAATGACGCCTTATTAAGGCACTCGTGGGACAAAAAGGACTTTTTGTACTACATCACTAAATTTGGATCCCTAAAAAGGAAAGAAGGAGAGTTTGTCTCTGACTTTTCTAAAAGATTTAACAAAATGTACAATAAGATTCCTAATGAGATAAAACCCACTGAAACTTCTGCAAAAATCACTTATGCTAGTGCCTTTGACCCCGCATTTTTCCTTCTACTGAGAGAAAGAATATCAACCTCCTTAGTTCATATGCAAGATGCAGCCTTGGAGGTCGATTCCAACATAGTGGCATCTGATAAAATCATAGGGAAATATGATAGGGATAGGAGAAAAATCATAACTGAAGCCTCAACCTCTGATTCCCATATTGTTCATCCTCAAGTAGATCAGCTCACCAAATTAGTAAAATCCCTTTCTACTTAGATAGAGAAGTTAAAACTGGAAGGAAAAAAGACCTACAGAAATAATCAAAATACTGATAACAGAGGTAACTTCAAGAGACCAAATAATGCTCCAAAAATTCTTCACAGAGATCCCAGAAATAGAGAGCCAGATGATCAAAGGGTACAAACTCCTTTGCAGAACAACCTGGTTGTTGATGAAGAAGGAGAGGAGGAAGAAGTCGATCCTGAGATTCATTTCTTAGCTGACACATCCCCATCGCCTCACTTGACTAAATTTGCTTATGAGCAATCCTTGATGGATATTCAGATAAATGAATTAATTAAGGGAGAGAAAGAAAAAGAAATTACTAATAGATATAATCTAAGATCCAATAAGAATGAAGAAAAAACCGATGCTCCAAACAGCCTGCCCAAAAAGAAAATTCTGTCAAGGCTGTGACAGTTAGCAGTAAGGAAAAAGATACTCAAAGTCCACAAGTTCTAGTCAGAAATCCTACTCCTGAAACCAAAGAGATCCCGAAGTCTTCTTCTTCCTTCGGCTTTGAGAATGAGATCCAAAACATAAAGATCCCTATACCTTTTTTGGAGTTGATTAAAAATGAATAATTTAAAAAATATCTCTCCAAAATGTTACAGCCCGAAGCCTCTCCAAGTACCATTGATTCAGTAAATCTGCAAGATGAAAAACCAACAGTGATCTTAGGTCCATTGAGAGAAGATAGAGATGATTCATCCCCTCCTTTCTATACATCACTGAATATTCATGATAAGGTGTTGCATAATTGTTTGATGGATTCAGGGGCATCCCACAATCTCATGCCAAAAAATGTTATGGATGAGCTTGGGTTAGAAATCACAAAGACTTACCATGAATTATATTCTTTTGACTCCATGAAACTGAAGTGTCTTGGAGTCATTAAGGATTTGGTTGTGACTCTATTTCAACTACCCATGAAAAGCGTAATCATGGATATCGTGGTGGATAATGTTCCCCCAAAGTTCAGAATTCTCTTGTCAAGGTCTTGGATAAAAATACTTGGGGGAACCTTGCAGATGGATCTCTGATATGCTACTATTCCCATTTTTGGGGGAGAGCATAGAAGACTTTACAGGGAATCTCAATTGGCTTACATCATTAGTGATGAATCAAACCCCACAAATCATCTTGTTTTTTTTTTTATACCGATTTGGGATCTAGCATTTTGCATCTCACTGATGCTCCTAAAACTCCTCTTGAAATCAAAAAATAGTTTGTTACCTTTTGTGAGGAATCTCCTCTAACCACTTTTGTTTGGAAGATGTTCTTTGATGGAGTCTCTTATAAGGAAGGTGCTAGTGTTCGAGTGGTCTTTGTCTCACCATCTCAAGAGACTATATCTTTGTCATACAAACTAGAATTTGAAACTACTAATAATGTGACAGAGTATGAAGCTCTTGTCTTTGGACTGAGGACTACTAAAGACATGGGGATAGAAGAGCTATCAGTATTTGGGGATGCTGAATTAATAGTCCATCATATTAAAAATATTTATCAAACAAAACGCCTTAGGCTTATATCTTATAGGAATGAAGTGTGGGACTTGGTGGACAGTTTTTTCTCAGCTTTTAACATTTCATTTATTCCTAGAGAAGAGAATACCATGGATGATTCTTTGGTTGTATCAGCAAGCAATTTCATAATCCCATACCACCTAAAATCAAGTATGATGTAGAAGTCAAGTACAAGCCTTCTATACCAGACAATGTAAAATATTGGAAGGTTTTTGAAGATGATCTAGAACTTAAAAAATTCCCCAAGACTGTTGATGAGTTTTCTACATTACACATTGATCAGGATCATTATTCTGAAATTAATCCTCATGCTAATGTTTTCCTTAATAAAATTTATAATCATCATATTGTGCAACTACCTAGCAATCACATTCCAAAAGGACTAGTTCCTTTGGAAATATTATTTGACAGAAATGATGTGGCAGTGAAGGGGAAAGTGTCCACTGATGATGCTGACATAACTGAGTGCAATTTGGGCACATAAAAGGATCCAAAATATGTCAAGTTGTCAAGCAGCCTATCAAGAGAGAAGAGGGCAAAATATACTGAGTTGTTAAAGGAATTTTCTAATGTATTCACTTGGACTTATGAAGATCTAAGAACTTATGACACTAGAATTATAGATCACAAGATCCCATTAAAGGAAGAGACCAAACCCTTTAGGAAAACGTTGAGGAAAATAAATCCTATGTTTCTTCCTGTCATGGAGAAAGAGGTAAAAAATATTTTAGATGCTAAAATTATTATTCCTTTGAGGTATTCTGAATGGGTGGCCAACTTAGTCCCGATGAGAAAAAAGAATGGAGAAATCAGACTTTGTGTTGATTTCTGGAATCTGAACAGAAGTTCTAAAAAGGATAATTACCCTCTGCCCAAGATGGAGCACATATTACAGAGGGTGACAGGTGCAGCCAGAATGTCCATGATTGATGGTTTTTCTGGTTATAATCAGATTTCTATTTTACCAGAAGATAGAGAGAGACTACCTTCACCACTCCTTGGGGTACGTTTATGTACGCTAATATGCCCTTTGGTTTGATGAACACAGGGGAGACCTTTCAGTGAGATATGGACATAGAATTTATTGGAGAGAAGGACAAGTTTGTTGTTATCTATTTAGATGACATCACTTTGTTCTCTAAATCTTATAAAGAGCACTCTGATCATCTAAAAAAGGTTTTCTTGAAATGCAGAAAATTTGGTCTCTCTTTGAATCCAAAAAAATCATTGTTTTCCATGAAGGAGGGGAAATTGTTGGGGCATATTGTGATAGATGAAGGGGTAAGGATTGATTCTAGCAGAGTTGAAGCTATCCAAACCTTCTCACTTCCTAGATCCAAAAAGGAGGTTCAATCTTTTTGGGGATTCTTTTTTTTTGAGAAGGTTTGTGTCAAATTTTGTTGAGTTGGTCAAGAATATCATATCCATGTTGAGGAAGGATAATGAAAACAAATGGATTTTTGAGTCTCGTAATTCTTTTGATCAGATAAAGAAATCCTTAACTGAATCCCCGATCCTTCTCAGTCTAGACTAATCCAAGGATTTTCTTATTTTTTCTTTCTCTTCATTTGATACAGTAGCAGGTGTTTTATTGCAGAAGAACGTTGAAGGCTTACAACAACCCATTTATTTTTTCAGCGGGGCATTGAGAGATGTTGAATTAAAATATGACATCATGGATAAGAAAGCCTATGAATTGGTTAAATATCTCAAGTCTTTTAGATTTTATGTGTTGCATTCAAGAGTCATTTCTTATGTCCCATCAACTTTTGTAGAGGAGATTCTCATTCAGTCGGATATAGACAAAAAAAAGAGCAAGTGGATTGCTAAAATCCTTGAATTTGATCTTGAGATTAAGCCTACAAAATTGGTTAAAGGCCAGGGTTTAGCCAAGTTGTTGGCTGAATCAAATTGCTCAGCCTTGGGGTAAATTTCATCAACTCATGTTCAAAAAATCAGCAGGCTGAATTGAGTGACAATGGTTTTCATGTCACTCCTACTTTGGCAGATTGCAGCTAGTACAAGGACATTATATTTTTTCTACAGAAATTACAACCTCCATATGGTATAGAAAAGAACAAGGTGAGAGCCTTAAAACTCAAATCAATTAAATACTACCTTATTGATCAAGTCTTGTATTGGAAAGATCCATTGGGAGTGCTTTTGAAGTGCCTAGACCGACAAGAAGCCCAAAAGATTATGTCTGGTTTTCATGACAATTTATGTGGGGGGCATCATTATTGGATAACCATGACATATAAGATTCTTAGGGCTAGGTACTTCTGGCCTAGTCTGTTCACTGATGTTTGTGCTAAGATCAGAGCCTATGTTAAATGTCAGAAATTTTCTGGAAAACATCAGCTCAAGTCTTTTCCATTAAAGCCCGTGGCAACTTCGAGACCCTTTCAATAGTGGGGCCTAGATTTTGTCGGGGAAATTCATCCTACTTCTAGTGGTCAAAATAGATGGATCTTGACTACTACATATTACTTTACTAAGTGGATACAAGTTATCCCTACAAGGAATGCTTCCCACAAAGTGATCATTGGTTTCCTTGAGGACATTATGGCAAGGTTTGGGTGTCTGAAAAGAATTGTCACTGATAATGCTACATCTTTCAAGGTTGAACCATTAATTCAGTTCTATGAATAGTTTGGGATCACATTGGTTCACTCTACCCCTTACTACCCCCAATGGAATGGGCTTGTAGAGTCCTCTAACAAAATCCTGATAAAGATCACTAAAAAGCTGTTAGAGGCGGAAAAAAAGGCATCAGACTCAAAACTCAAGTTTTCTTTGTGGGATGACAGAGTGAAAACAAAGAGTTCTTTGGGCCTTTCTCCTTTCTAGCTGGTGTATGGAGTTGAGGCCATTTTTCCTTCTCATCTTTCCTTACCTGTGGAAAAATTCTTCCAAGATTACCAAGGGGAACCAGATCATATGATCATAAGGATTCAACAGTTGGTTGAAGTACAATAGACTCGGGAGCAACTTGTAGATAAATCACATGATCATCAACTTAATATCAAGTAGACGTTCGACAAGAAAGTGAACAAAAAGGATTTTCAATTGGGTGATCTGGTGCTCAAGTGGGATGCACCAAAGCAAGATAAAGGAAAGAACGATAAATTTCAATCTCTATGGATCGATCCCTTCAAAATTTCTATGGTATTCTCTAATAACACTTTCAAGTTATAGAATATGGAGGATGAATAATTTTTTGGTGGCCCTGTCAATAGGCATTTTCTGATAAAGTACTTTGCTTGAGCCATGATTGGATTTTCATGCCATTGTAAATATCATCTTTATTTATTTTTGTTTCAATAATTGGCCCCATAGCCCTATGATAAGGCACTGAATATAATCATTCTTGGCAGCCCACAGGGGGCATGCCATCCCCTGTGGATCCAATGCAAGCCTGATAATCCAAATTTTTGAGCGCTAACTTTATTTGAAAATTATGTGCAGAGGAGGAAACACAAAATGCTTGTGGAATAAAATCTGTCTGAAGCCTCAACAAGATTTCAGGAAGAATTCATGAGCATCCTGGTCTCTGAATCTACCTCAACATCGGATCTGGTAGAACTGTTGTCAACTAGTCAAAACTGGGAGTTTGCGCAGCACAACAATCTTGAGATTTTCAAAAATCACAAACTGTTATCAAATCTCGTAAATACGAGATCTTTAAGGCATATTTTAACCAACTCCTGGAGCTGAAAACAAGGAAGATGACATCCTAAGGTGACAAGGCATCTTGCCTTACATTTTGATGGCCTGAAGACCAAGGTAGGGGACTAAGAATTTGAGGTGTCTGAGGCCTCTACTTCAGCTGCAACAGGAATCCCTATCACAGGTGAGAAATGGTTTAAATCCATGGCCTTAAATGCAGCCTATGCCAAAGATTTCCTTAATCCTGCACATCAAGTTGATGATCTGACTAAAGATGTGCCAAGGAATCATATGATTGAACAGTTCGACTAGATATTGCGGATTATTCAGAGGTACTTTACATGTGAAGGGAGTTTCAATACATTATACCAATACCATATAAGGCTTTTGTTGCATTTTACTGGCAAAATTGAAATGAGCATTGCCTTCTATTTGCTAAGGATCATAGGAAAAATGTCAGATAGGGTTCAATCCAATTCTAAGGCTATGGATACTAGCATATTTCACTCTGGATTGATTAGAATGTTGATTTCTAAATATTTGAGTAAGAAATATATCTCATGGGAACATTTCATTATTTCTTCTCATTTTAAGGTTGATATAGCAACTACTCCTCAGTCGCAGATAGAAATCCCTTCACCATCCACCAGTGTTGCTAAAGAAAGTACAAGCAAGAAGAGAAAGAGAAGATCTCATGTTCAATATCAGGAGGCCATCAAGGAGGCTGCAAGAATTGAAGAGGAGGCTTATCATTCTCCACAGAAAGAAATTTCACCCCCTCCTCCACCAAAGTTAGAAGAAGTCCCTTCTACTACTAAAACTACAACAAAGAAAGGGAAGAAGCTACACTTCTCCTCATCTCCTCCAATAGCTAGTACCAAGGTCAGGAAACATTTCACAAGATCATCAGCTCCTAAAGAGGTTGTTGAAGAAAAGTCCCTACCAAAAGTATCTATCCTACAAAAAAAGAAAGGTAAAGGCATTGTAAAGCCTATGAAGAGGAAATAAGAAACCCCTGTGTAGAAGAAGAAATATCAAGGCATAGGTATCAAGAAGCCTGATGAGATAGACAATGTAATTCCTATGCAGCAAGAAGAGGAGACCATGAAAAATCCTGTTGATATTGTTCACGTCACTACCCCACCTGACAGCCAGACATTCAAAAGATTAATCAGGCAACTTAGGGATGCTAGGAAGGAGGTGGCTCAGTTAAAAGAAGAAGCCATGTCTGACAGGGTTAAGATGAAAGAACTCATGGATAGCTACAACCACACCCTTGACCTAGCAAGGTTTGCAGCAAGAAAGGCCCAGCCTCTCCATAGGCAGCTCAAAAACCTTTATAGGTAGAACAAAGACTTTCAGTTTCAGAACAGAAAGCTCAAAGAAGATCTGCAACATTTTCAATATCAAGTGGCTCAAAGTAACTCGCAGGTATTGGTTGAAGCTGTTATTGAAAAGGAGACACCAGCAGCTAAGGAGAGTATAGCTCCATCGAAGAAGCCTGTCACTGCTAAAAGGAAGAAGCCTGTCATGCGCAAGGAGGATCCTCCTTCTCCAAGAAAGAGTGTTAGGTTAAGTGTCAAGTTAGTGAAGTATTTGGTGAAAGTTGAGCTCCATTTTTTAAGATGGTCACTTTTTGTGAGGATAAACTATTGTTGAAACACTACCTCTACCACCTATACAGGCTTCTAAGTTCTTCCTGTTCAGAGTTTTGGGCTTTTTACAAAGAATTAATCCCTTCAACAGTAATAGTGCAGACATTCCGTAGCACTATGGCACTACAGAATAGTCTATTTATGATGTTGCACTGGTTTGCTAACTACAATTCTGTCGATTTGTCTAAAGCTAATGGTACTACCACTACCCGAAGTTGTTGCCCATTCTGCACATGTCCAAGTGAAGGTGTTGTGTATTTTGATGGCACTACCTAAAGTTTGACAGAACATACAAGCGGGTGCTATCGAATTTCTTTCAAAGACAAAGTTTGCATAGAGGCACACTAGAGTGGCGCTACCGAAATTCGCTACCTAAATTTTTGCAAAGACTGAATTATGCACAGAGGATATGAATATTTGGCGCTACCTATTTTTCTACCTGTCTAGTTTTGAGGTTGCGCTACAAAGTCTCATGAAATTTGGTGAAGTAACTACAAAGTGCGCTACTCACAGTGCTACCCAAAGATGCTACCAACAGATACCAGATATCTAGGAGGGTCGAGATAACAACTTTTTGGATAGCTGATGATGAAGAGAATTGCAGAAACAACATCTAGTAGCATGATGAAAACCACATGCCCCTGAAGGACAGATGGCAAACAAGGAGTTGCGCACCAAGGGGGGATCAATTAGTTCAAAGATTGGCTGGATTAGTCACCAACACTTTCCCATTTTATAACATAGGTTGTTAGTCAAGTTGTTAGATGGAATAAATTCTTAGAGATTTTCATGGGAAGGAGGTCAACTCATACCTCCAGTTGTTGCCTCCCTTTTTGTTATAAATAGATAAGTGAAATGCTTCAGTAGGTTCGAATGGTTGAGAAAGGCTCCCTTACACTGTAATATTTTGATGAAGTTACCGTGAACTAGTTATGTATCTTGGTTAATAGAAATCACCTTCTCTTTCAAGCTTAATTGCTTCTGATGCTAAAGTGTTCATGCTTTGAATGATTCACACGAATGGTTATGGTGATATTATGATGTATGTTTTATTTTTATATTAGCATGATGTTTCTTTAGTGTCCTTAAGTTCTGAACTCAAGAAGATATTGTGTTGAGAGTCTTTCTTCTTTAAGTTGTTTGCAGACCTGATGTTTACAACAACCCCTACATTCCTCTCACTGAAGTCTTCCATCTATTCATACTTACTCCCAATTACTCGTTGAAGTTAGCCAAGACCTTGATTGCAAATGCATGCTAGCCCTGATTTCTGAGTTGGAACATTATCATCTTGAGTCTTATACATTTGATCCCTCATAACTCTTTTACATTCACATATAACCTGATGGATACCGGGCTTGCCTTCCATGCAATCTAAAGGTGATTCCTAGTGCATGTTAGCACTAGGAATAAGGTGATTTATATTAACCAAGATATCTCAAATCAAGTACATAACCAGTTCACAGTAACTTCATCAAAATATTACAGTATAAGGCAGCCTTGCTTAACCATTCGAACCTACTGAAGCATTTCATCTATCTATTTATAACAAAAAGGGAGGCAACAGCTGGAGGTACGAGTTGGCCTCCTTCCCATGAAAATCTCGAAGAATTAGTTCCATCTAACAACTTGACTAACAACCTATGCTATAAAATGGGAAAGTGTTGGTGACTAATCCAACCAATCTTTGAACTAATTGATCCCCCTTTGGTGTGCAACTCCTTGTTTGCCATGTGTCCTTCAGGGGCATGTGGTTGTCATCATGCTGCCAGCTATTGTTTCTGCAATTCTCTTCATCATCATCTATCCAAAAATTTGTTAGCTCGACCCTCCTGGATTCCTAGTATATGTTGGTATCATCTTTTAACCAACTCCTGGCGCTGAAAACAAGGAAGATGACATCAATGTTGTAATCATAAATCATGGTCGAATATGATGAATGAGAAAGGCACTACAAAAACTCCTAACGAGTGGGCAGTGCTTCATTTCAAAAAATGATTGGACAGGTAAGCAAAGGACAACAAGGCAGGGCTATGAAGACATGAGTGAGGAAAATGGCTTGTCAAATCAAGCTATTCGTGGAGTGAATCGATCCTAGTGACAAGTCATGAGGGGGATTAAGACATGAACAAAACGGTCCTAAGTCCAAATTTGAATGAGGATTAAAACACAAGTCATGACTCAATATTTTATTTGTCAAGGGATCCTAACAAACACACTTTTAAAAGGGTCAAGTTAAAAAATTAAAATCTAAGGCTTAAGAAAAGATAAAACTAAAGGCTAAAAACCCAAGGCAACTTAGTGTGATAACAAGCCCATTCGCCTCCAAACTGATATCCAAACTAGCCCAAAAAATCATCCCTTTCGCTTCAAATCATTTTGGCTAACTCATTCTTATTTCCACTCGAACTTACCCTCATGATGAAAGGCAATTGTTGTTAACTCTGGTTCCCCTATGTTTAAATTCCAACAACATTTGAAGAACTTGAAGCAACAATTGAAAGGCTGGAATAAAACAAAATTTGGAAATATTTTTAAAGAAAAAAATCAACTCCAATAAAGAATGAAACAGACTCAACAACTCATGATTACAAATGGACGGTCCCAAGAGTTTATCGATGAAGAAGCCTCTCTCACTACTAAAATATTAATTTGAGAAAAGTCAAAAATAACATTATTAAGGTTAAATGTATATTTGTTTGAAATGAAAATAGTATGATGAAATGAAAATAAAAAGTTTAAAATGTTTTATATTTTATTAAAAAAAATTTATTAAATTCTAAAATTCTAAAAATAGTATGATGAAATGAAAAAAAAAAAGTTAAAAATGTTTTATATTTTATTAACAAAAAAATTTATTAAAATTTAAAATTCTAAAGGATATTAGAAAATGAGATATGGAAAATTTTGTTGGTGGAACTTTTTATATAATTTAATTTTTATAATATTTTAATAAAAATAATTTATATATAATATTTTAATAAAAATTATATATAATATTTTTAAAAATTATGTTGTTATATAATATTTTTTATAATAAAAAGTTTATATATAAAAATATTATCGT
>JZKD02S1873509.1:189288-212808 GCA_000966675.3 Picea glauca
CATCCATTTATGTGTTTATTTTTTTACATTTACCTAATCATATTTAAAAATTACTTTGATAGCTAACTGATTGCCACCTAAGTGATTAACAAAAATTAAAATATTAACACAAGATAAATGAAGCCCAACCGTTTATTTGTTAATCAATAATAAAATTTAATATATTCTTTTAAGGATTCTTTTCATCTTATCAACCTTTCGGCGTTGATCAACCACAATTATGTGTCTGTGCTAGTATACCCCACAAAAATTTTATGCTTTGACCATGGAAATACTAATTCATATTACCGTAATTAAACGACTCTTAGCATGTAGTGCATTTGGTCTTGGAATCTACCTTATGATATAAATTGAAAAGTCATTGAAATAAATAAAATCATTTCTATAAATGTATATAAATATCTAAGTGGTGTTTGTCATGTCTTGGATGGCTACATCAAAATGTTAACATAATTTTTATATATGAGATAGAATATTTAGGTATTAATTTTAATCGGGTGTAAGATAGTGACTTCTAATTGTTATTTATTAGTGTTGGTTGATTCATTATTGTTATTTTAAAAAAATATGTCATTTGAAATGATTTGTTGGTGGTTCTTAAGGGGGAGTTCTACTCTTGCTAGATGCCTCATGGTCTTTGACTATTAACATGTTTTTTTTTATCTCCGAGTAAGACATTGATTAGCCAATCAAAGATAATTTTAGGTCTTAGTCAAGGACGAACATATAGTTTCAAGCTAGATAGTATCCTAAACAAAGCTAGCGTCTTTTGTGATTGTCAATGACACTATCTCTAATGGGTTTAAGTGCTTTGTGACAACATTAGTCTTAATATCATACATGAAACCAAACACTATCATGGTTAAAATTTGACCTCTTCTATAGTAAAATGTGGAATGCTATTATTATTCATTTTAATTTCAAATTAATTTTGTTTCTGTATTTTTTCTATTCACAATTTCATGAACTTTTTTCTTCATAATTTCACAAAACATAGTGATGTTTAGTCTTGATACTATTTGTGTACCAAAATGTGCCATGGGTAGAGATTTTTTTTTAATATCTTCAATTCTCACAAAGGTATGGATGTTTTTTAAGAAAATTATTTCTTTTAAAATTTTCATTGTAATAAGTTGAATTAGTATATTAAAATATACGATTAACAATTTAAAATTCAAAAATTCAAAATAAATAAATGGAAAAGTGTGGAAAAAAGAGAGAATAAGAGATTAAATAAAATTAGTAAAGGAGGTCAAACCTTATGAGGTAAGTGTTATAACATATTTTGCCATGCCCTTGCATAGATGCACTTATTGGCTTGAATCTTAAGTCCATTTCCATATTCAAGACCAAAATTCCCTATAGTTCCTCCTCTGAATCTTTAAGAAACTCCCTCTGGAAATTCATACACTACTTTTGATTTGACAAGGTGTATATAAAACTTTGTGTATGCACTTTAGTCCTTAGCATCATGTGTATGGATTTATTTGACACAAAGAATATGTAAAATGTGAATTTTCGAGCGAAGCTCATGGTTTTCTCGAGTTCATTACCTACTATAGCCCATGTATAACTACCCCAACAAACTTTTTGGAGTATAAATACATGTCACTGGGTATAGGAGAGAGATCATCCATTGAAGCATCATTATGCTAGCAAATTTCCACAGAGTTTGCAAACCCATTCTTTGATTTTTTAACATTTCCCCCTTGATTTTTGGAAACCTCTGTTTATAGCACCTTTTTCATCTATCCTATTTAGGAAGAGACTCATTCTCTTTCCTTGACTTGTCTTTTGTGGAGTCAGCAGGTATGCGACATCTTTTGTGGCTCGGGTTGAGGAATCCAGATATAGTTTTCAAGTAGTGTTGCAACAGTATCATGTTGTATCTGTCTTTTATTTCATGATGTTAATATAATGAGAAATCTCTTTTTTTACCAATCTTATGTTATTGATTTGCATTCATAACATATGTGTGCATTTTATTATCTTGAAATTAACATATTAATCCTAGTTAGTACAACTAAGAGTTAGTTGTTGTAACTACATTCTTTGCAACATTATTTCTCTTGTGTGTAGGTTGACAAAGAAATATTTGGAGCAAAAGATTGGAGCATGGATTTGTGTAAGGAATCTTCTTCAAATATTAGGATCTAGGTTAGTCATCTTCCTGCTCAATAGTAGTTGGTTATTTATGAATTCTTAATTGCTTCTTTTAGATAGAGGTAGTACTTGGAGTGCATATTTTGTGTGATCTTTCAAACCAAATCATAGGGGGATTTATCCCCGAATCTGAATTGGCGACTCCAATGGGGAGTTCTCTTTTGGGTTTGAATTAGGTAAAAAAAAATTGTTTTCTTTTAATCTTCTTTGCTTTATTTCTGTTTCTTCTTCTATAATTGTTGTTTCAAACCCCAAGCCTTCAATTTCAAGCTTTCGATCTAGTTCCTTTCAAGTTTTTCTTGGGTTTCTCGGTTGTATATGTTTTTTTCTTAAAGCACAATAGCACATATACACTCCTTAATGAAGGGATACATGTGCACATACACTCCTTTTAGTGGATATAGAAGCATGTGAGTCTTGAGAGGTAGTGTTTCTCTTCTTTTCGACCTCTTAAATCCGCATGTTTTCTTTATAAAGGTCTTCTTAACTCTTTAAATTGTTTGAAGCTTGTTTTTAATCTAAAATGGTATTTGAAGTTTCAAAATTAAAAAAAAATAAAGTTTTTTAATGCTTCTTTAGATTCTTTAAGATTTCTTAGATTGCATAACTATAAGAAAAGTCATATCCTTAGTGTCTCTATTTCATAATTATTGTTACAATCATATTTAAAGCCTACTTTTTTTTCTCTAAGTCTTATTCTTATTCTTAGTACACACTTTAAGGTGAGATGTAAACTACACATTATATTATATTATATTATATACAAAGGTTGAATATAAAAATTTAAATAACATAATATTCTTATAACTATATCATATTATAAATGACAAAGTCATTGAAATAAATGAGGTAAGGGTAGTATGAGAATGGTGATAGGGGATCGTCCCTTACAATAAAAATATTAAACAATTAGTACACACTTTGAGGTGGGATGTAAACTACATATTATATTATATATAATATATAAAAATTTAAATAACATAATATTCTTATAACTATATCATATTCATTGAAATAAATAAAATCGTTTCAATAAATGTAATGTTTTTCAATAACTCTTTATATAAATATATAAGTGCTCCAAATCTCTTTAAAAAATTATTATAATTTAATTTATCACGTCATCAATAATATACCCCACAATAATATGTCACGTAATAAATGATTATAATTTAATTTATCACGCCATCAATAATATAACACAAAAATAATATACCCCACAATAATATGTCACGTAATCAATAATATACCCCACAATAATATGTCACGTCATCAATAAAGAAGCCCCACACAAATTTTATGCTTTGACCATGGAAATAATAATGCATATTACGTGAAATATCCCACACAACGACGAGGTGAGGATAGTATGACAATGGTGATGAGAGATCGTCGCTTCCAACTATTTCTATTTTTATATCTCTCTATTTATTTATAAGTGTTGTATTATTCATGTTTGCACTTGTATACGTGGTCAATTATGTTGATAAATGCAGTTGTTGTTCTTGAGTTTATATCAAGGTTTCAAGTATAATGTTAGGTATCAGGAAATGAGGGAAAGGTTTTAATGTTTGTTTTTCACTATCCAAATAATAAGAGAAAGTTATTTAAATCGAATTAATATTATACCAGCTCAGATGTTGTTTCTTGCATCAGAGTTAAATTTGAAAAAATTGAATGAATTGAAAGAAAAACATAAAGTTGTTAATCAAAGCAAGGCATTAATTGCTGAAGAATCTTACTTTGTAACATAAAAAGAAAGTGAGTGATGTAACCTTCAATGAAGTGTAAAATATAGCATCTAATTAACATGCAGGTCTTGTATTTACTAACAGTGAATACAGAGGAAAATTTGTTTGTTATCATATTACTAGGTGAAAAAATAACCACAGTAGATGTAGTACTAAATTGTGATTCAAACATTCATCAAAGAATTATATATGAAAATACGCTAGGAGATGGAAAGACAAGGGAACACATAACTCAGAATAGACGAGATGTAGAATCTCTGGTCTGCATTTGTATTAATTCTCAATAAAGAGAGTCTTCTCCTTTACAATCGGCAAAAAACAACCCTTGATCCTTTCTCAAAAATGATATTTATACAAATTTAAGCGTTTCAACTTCTATCATTCTAAAGGTTTCGGTTACAAATGAGAAGGTGAAATGCTTCACTTCTTCGTCTCGTGTCTTTCTTCCTGCTGGCAGGGCATTTTTCTCTCTTTGTCCTCTAGCTCCAAAATAGGATAGAATAAGAAATTGCATTACTAGCCTTCGGAAGTGTTCCCTTTCCCCTGTTCAATACAATTGATGCACTTTTCTACCAATTGGGCTATCAACTTGGAAGGTTTAGTTTGGTCATTTGCTTCGAAAGTGTACCACTTCTTTTCCAGCTCTGGTAGTCTTTCTCTAATTTGCCTATCTTCTATGATGATAGACAATAATTGTAGGTTTGGTTTTATCAACCATTTATCTACTTGGGCAATATCGACCTGTTTTATCTGAGATAGTTCAACTTGGTCTATTTCCACATTTTCCTTGATATCTAGCAAATGTTTGACTATGTTAATTTTGCCCAACGTTCCTGGGCTACTTTCCTTATCAAGGTCTAGCATTTTTTTATTTAGTAGGACAAATGTTTCTTCATAAGAATCTCTCACCTCTTTAGCCATTTTTTTGTTCTCTGATATATTATGCTCTCATGCTTTTAGTAGGATGTTACCTCTGGTTTTTTCTGGAATAGATAACCTGGAAGCGATGACCATTTCTTCTTTTGATGTTGCTATAATAGCCTCCTGGAAATCACCCTGAGTCGCCTTAGTTTCTCTTTCTCTTAAGGTGATATTATTTAGCGCTAGATCTATCATCTGAAAATGATTATGGATGATTTCTACTTTGGCAAGTAAACTTTGTTGAGCTTCCTCTATTTTTCTTCGTAATTCCATGGCTTGGGTTTGAAATACCGTTATATCTATGACTTGGCTGTCATTAGAATTTAACTTAGATTGCAATTGTTTTATTAACTCCTCTTGTTGATTTATCTGTGTTTGGCTTATTTGAGCTGACTGGTGCATTTGCTCAAGATTGGATTTGAGTTGTTTGATTTCCTGTTAGTCATCTGCTCTGGCTTGTTCAAGGATTTTGCATGCCTCATTCCTGGCATTTGTCTCTACAGTTGTTATCTGAGTCTATAACTTGCTAATTAACAGGTCTTTTTGTCTGAGCTGTTCTTTCAAGGTTCCAACTGAATATTGGTTTGCTATTGCATAAGCCCCCAATGTCCCTGCTACCTCTTTGGTGAATTCTATCTCTTCTAAGGCTTCCCCATCAGTTAGTATTTTGTATTTTTTAGCTATTGCACCTCCCTTTTGATGCGTTTCTCGATTCACCACAACTTTTCTTTTTTTTCTAAAAGAGAAATCATTAGGAGGTATCTCTTCTATGGAGATAGGTGTTAGATCTTCTTTGAATGTTTTCCTGCATCAGGGTTCCCTTTGGTAAATTGTAAGGGCGTGACGAATGGAATGGGACTGCCGATTTCTATAGATGTTTGTTTCATGGTAGCGTCTATGACCAATTCATATGAGATAGATAAATATGTGTCTCCTTCCTCCTTTGAGGGTATCTCTATTTGATCCTTGACCTGTTTACCCGGTGTATCTATATCTAGTGTTCTTTCTTCTTGGTTTGGGACCTCGGTTTCCCAATTCGAGGTCTCGGTTTCTTTTGCAATCCCTTGAGTCTCTTGTTTGCCTGAGCTTGTAGTTGTTGAACCTTTGGTTTTTGTTTGTTGTATGTATGTGGATGTGGAGGCCTTCCCCTGTAAAACTCCGGGGAGGCCACCCTTCCAATGTTCCTGAAATCTGTAAAATTTTATCATCCCTTCGGGTGGTAGGGCTCGGACCTGACTTAAAACTTCTGACTAGGATTTCGCTCCTCGAAACATCTCATCATGAGGAGAATATCCATGTTCATATCTTTTTAAACCCCAGCTTGCCATGTGGTTACCCACAACCTTATTAGGGTCGTGCTTCTTGAATTCAATGTATACTAGTTTCATTTCCTCTAAGGCCATGGCTTCTACTTTGGCATGGCCAAATTCTAATAAAGAATATGTGCCAATGTGTAGGGGAAATGATGGCCATACCTTTTTCTGAACCCCTTTGAGCTCTTTGTTGATCCTGCTAAGTACAATTTGCCTGGCAACTTCGTGACATACTAGCTTGTCTGGTAAGAATAGCGGTAGGGCATATGGGGTAACAGAACAGACAAAGACCCTAATATAAGATAATCATTCTTCAATATACCAATCTGCCACACTGCCTAGATTGGTCGTGATTTTATCTGAAATCTTCGGAGGCAGATGGCCGAAAATAGAGACATGCATTAGTACCATTACCCAATTGAAAATCTCATAGATGAAGTCTTTGGCTTTATCTTCCTAGAGTTTTGAGTGGTATATGTGAATAGGCTTTGCGTTAATTGGACTCTTCATGTAACAAATGGCATCCATGATGTAAGAAGACATGAAAAATGAGGTTGTTTTCCCATTCGCCTTTTGCTTCTGGTATTCTATAATTTGACTGACCAAATTGTCTAACAACATTTTGGCCCAGTCGAAAGAGTATCCCTCTGCTACTGACTAAATAAGCAGTACCCATGGGAGAAAAAAATGTGTAGTATTCTCTTTTCCTTAAAGTGTGCACACCATCATCGCTATATACATGAACTGTGGCTGTAACGAAGAGATTTCATATATACCATGAGAATCATCTCTGAACTTTTCAGGGCGTGAGTACCAATCCTTGATTAGGTCGGATAAGCTTCTTCCAAATTGTTCACATTCTTTCTGTTTGAAACCCTCTTAAAATTCAGCATTGTAAGTGAAGTTCGGTTTGGGAGACAACTTGTACATTGCCTGTAGATGTTCCAGCCGAAATGACCCAACAACCACCTTCTAGGAATTGAATATCGTTCTGGTTGGGACATCTACGTGATCCAATGACCATCCAATCATATCACAATAGGGAAAAAGACGCGGCGTTGTAGCTACCTTGTGCATATTCGACTAAACAACCACCTTGTATTTGATTTACAAGTCTTCTTTCTCGTTGTCGCTCAAATCATCTGGGCAATGTATCAGCTCATATTGCAATGTGTTGAAAAAATGTGTCCATGTTTTGACTTCATCGATATTTCTAGGCGATCTATCAGAAACGATATCTGAACTCTAGCCTAAACTTTCACCAGTTATTTTGGGCACTTTCTGTGGAGCCATGATATAGAATCTCAAAATTTTAATTCTTGTCACAGAATATGAAAATACAAACAATGGTTATCTCACTAAGCAGACTCTTTGAAAACTAGAATGAAATTTGACTAATGACAGAAATCCTTTCATATTAAGCATTCTAGTTTGCGCAGGTCCTTGTTGACACAATGTTTAATTGTTTTAATAGAAAGATTTGGAAATAAAGTAAGATCTTATTTTCGATCTGCTCTGCTCATAAATTCCATAAATGCTTGATATCTTGTGACTTGGGAGAATCGTAGAAGCAATCGATTTTCACCCATAATTTTTATGAGGTAAAAGGTTGTTTAAGATATTAATTAATCCATCTTAAACCTTTAATTAATCGTGATTAGTTCTTAACCTTTTTTCAGAACTTGGTCTCGGGTGATTTCACTCTTAGTCTTGAGCTATGGACCTTGGATTCGCAAAATGCGATTTGATTAATTAATTTTAATCATGTTTAAGTTCTTAATTAATTGTGATTAGTTTGGAAAATTCGCGACCTCGAGTATCAAGGTTATAAGTTGTTTTTCAAAGAAAAAATATCGAAACGTGAAATCGTGACAACAATTAATTATCATTAATTATGGTTAGTCATGTAATTAACTAGGTTTATCTTAAGTTGTTTTAGTGACTTCTCATATCGGGATATTTGAAGGTTGCTCGAGGTGTGACTCCCGACTCGTGAAGGCACGATGTATTAAATTAGTGATAATCAATCTTTAAAGGTTCGATGATCACGATTAAGCTTAACCTTATTTCACTATTTCGCATGTTGGGGCATTAAGGACTTCGACATGTTGGACTGTCAGATCTGCAAAACCCTGAAATTCGATGTTTGAGTTTATCGTTAGTGTTTTATTGTTTAAAAGGTAGGTGGCTTTCAATTCCTTAATATATGGAGTATTTGAAAAATATATGTGTTACAACATAGGCTCCAGCTAGGGATCTTGTCTCCTTGCAGGACGAGAAGAACAGTAGATCAAGTGCCTTTATTGGGTAAATGGAGTCATTTTTACTTCTGCGAAACACCTTCAGAAGGGGGGTATATAGGAAAATTTAAGGTTTTATCCGTATCTCAGAAAGCTTTCGAAAACTAATCATTCACTAATCTCAAGTGCAGGCCCATCGATGACTTCCTCTTCCTAAAACTGGTTTCAGATCTTCTTAAGATAATCAAAATGACCTTAAAAATTCTAACAGGTTTTGTTGATCTTGCTTGCATCAAGGTGAAGTAAATTCAGTGTCTTTAATCAGGGAGCCCCACATGAACTTGGGATGTAGATCTAGTTTAAAAGAAAACTAATCACCAGAGTACAGTATAATTCATGCATAACAGCCTCACAGATATCTTAGACATTGCTTCACTGCCAACGAGCCTATTCAGTACTCCGGTGAAGTTATCTGATTCCCTTAATTCAATTTCCTTTAACCACTTCAATTTGTAACTTTGCATTTAAATGTTGAGATGAGGGCAATCATTTAATGAATTTCCTTTCATCATCTCTTTTCTGGACTAGATGGGGGCAATCATTTATGAATTTCCTTGCACCATCTGTCTTATATTCTTTATTTTAAAACATGAAGTGGGGGAAATCAATTTGTATAAAATATACTCAGGGTGATATTTGTTTATAATTTAGCAACAAAGGTCTGTTAACTCATTTTGATTACTGTGGACTAGTATTCTTTTGACCTTCAAAACATCTTAGTCTGCATGAAAAATCTTATGGGGTATTTTTATTTCCAGGGGCCTTCATTGAGCAACACTAATCACTTAAACCTGTTAAAAAACTAAGAGAGTTAGGATTAGCTTATACATACTTTTGTTCAGTAGAAGTCCGAGGAGCCGCGAGGGCTTACCCTTTTTCCAAAGATTCGTTTGTCATCTTTTCAGAGTTAAAATGTGACCCCCCTTTTTTTTGTGGATGCCATGGGAAGGCATCTGGAGTCAAGGGAGACTTCACCAAAATTTGAACAGGGTGACAAAGGGAGGTATAATGCAAATATGATTCTTGGAATTTCTTTGAGGTTACCCTACTTCCTCTTTTGTTTATTTTAATTATTTTTATCTTATTCAAAGAAACTTTTTATAATCTATAGTAAAATTTTGTTCTTTTGATAACATATCGAGAGAGTATATTTATACAAATGCGACCATTGTTGCACCAAGTGATATTCATTGGAAATTTAAACAATTCAGAGATTCATACCTGTGATTTCTCACTTCATTCTCATCTAAGTAAATTATTTATTTATCACCTATTTCAGGACGATTAATTTTCTGATATACGACCATTGATTTTTCTTCTTTTTGATGTTTGAGTTATAGACAAAAAATCTTGCATGAAAACAACATGAAAAGTGTCAAGGTTCTTAGAGTCACAAAGTTCAATGTGTTAACTATTTTATATTTCTTTTTATATGAAATCACTAACCTGTTTTATTTGTGGTGGAAGTAAAACTTACTGAAAAATTGTAGAAAACAAAAAACAGAAACTGGTATATACAATGGGATTTTAGAAATCATTTATTGCATAAAGTGCTTTAGATAACACCCATTGACAGGGGCGTTAAGGATTTTACTGTCCAGATTTTCTAGCAAAAATGAGTTCTTTCCTTCAGAAGATGTAACTTTGAATGGTCCATACCAGATATGATCAAATTTACCATGTTTATCCGAGTCTTCCTTCCTAGAAATTCATTTCAAAACCAATTCGCCAGGGAGGAATTCCATGTCTTTAGCCTTATGATCAAATAGGGATTTCATATTGTCTTGATATTTCTGAAGATTTTCATCCACTTCAGCTCTGTTTTGTTGAACTTTGATAATCTGATTTATTCTCCTTGTGACATGATTTGGTTCTTCTTTCTCATATTGCCAAAGTTTCATCACAAGTAGGGCCAAATTTATGGGTAATACTACGTCAGTCTCGTATACCATTTGAAATGGAGAACTGCCAATCGATTTCTTGGTGCCTATCTGATTTCCCCGCAAAGCGTATTTTAAATGCACATGCCCAGATTTTCAATTTTCGATCAACACTTTTTTAATTAAGGTGATTAAGATTTTGTTTGATGATTCAGCTAGCCCATTGCCTTGAGGGTAGTATGTCGTAGAGTGACCCAGTATAATATTTTATTTTTGAAAAAAGATAACCATTTCCATATATTTGAATGCTTGGGCATTATCTGTAACTATCTTTCAGGGATAGCCAAATCTATATAATATGTTCTCTTCCAGGAAATCTATCACCATTGAATTTGTCTCTTTTCTAGTCGGAATAGCTTCTACCCATTTGGTGAAATAATCTGTAGCAATCAGGATCCATTTGTGTTGCGCGCTGGAATGTGGACTAATTTTGCCTATAAAATCCAACCCCCATTGTTGAAACATGGCTTTCATTTCAACCGAGACCAAAGGTAATGCTGGGAGTTTTTGCTTGCCTGCAAATAATTGGCAGGAACTACAGGCTTTGACTTTGGCATTCACATCTGCGAATAATTTAGACCAGTAATATTCTGCTCTCAAGATTTTATAAGTCATTTCTCTCCATTCATGATGTCCTCCGCACACTCCCACGTGAAATTCATTTATGACCCTTTATGTCTTTGATTCTACTAGACAAACCAGTAGAAAACCTAGAGGGTCTTTCCAATACAATTGGATTTCTGAAATACAATACTTTACTGCATACAATTTCAACGTCCAAGATTTATACGAAGATATATCATTTGGGCATTTCGGAGTCAGAAGATAAGATACCATGTCTTTATACCAACCCAAAGATGAAAAAATTTCTTCAATTCTGGTAGTAGCTATTTGGTCATCAAATTCATCTATATCCAAATATCCTTCGTACTCTTGTAGGTTATTTATTCTGAGCACTCTGAAATTTGATTCGGCTAGTAGTTTAGCTAAACCATGTCCCTTTACGAGCTTTGTTGGTTTCACCTCTATATTGAATTCTTGAATTTTAGCAAGCCATCGACCCCTCTTCCCGTCACTATCAGGCATATGAAATGATCTTGGAGTGTAGCACGTAGGTTCTAAAATCCCTTAGTGCCTTCACCATAATATATGCTTGCTTTTCCATTATGTCATATCTCAACTGCGTGTCTCTAAGGATTTTACTGAAGAATTCTATTGGTTGCTCGAAACCTTATTCGTTCATCTGGAGGAGTACCGCCGCAATTGTGTGTTTGGATGCAAATGAGAAGATCAAAAATTCTTTAAGATAATCAGGGCTTACTAGTGCAGGTGCTTCACCTATAATTTTCTTGATGAGTGAAAAGCATGCTTTAGCTTCGGTCGTCCATTTAAATTCATTGTTCTTCTTAAGCATATATGTGATCAATTTCACGATTTCAACAAAGTTCGAGATAAAGCTTCTTAAAAAAAATATTTTTCCTAAAAATGACTGAATTTCCTTTACATTTATAGGAATATTTATAGTGGCTATAGCTTTGACCCTTTTAGGATTAATTTTAATTCCGTCTCGAGATGCAATATGACCCAAAAGTTTACCTTCTTGCATTGCAAAGTGATATTTCTTGGGATTTAAAGACAACCCAAATTTATGACATTTCTCGAACGTCTTCTTGAGGTGCATCAGATGATCTTCATTAGATTTGGAAAAAACTTTCAGATCATCAAGATAAATAACAATGAATTTATCTCTTTCATCGACGAAGGCGATGTACATATATCGTTGGAAAGTAGCACCTACATTCATTATATCAAATGGCATTTTGTGATACATAAATGTACCCCATGGGGTGGTGAATGAACTTTTTTCTTTATCATCTCCATTGACAACAATATGATTATAACCCGAAAATCCATCGATCATTGAAATTCTATTTGCTCCGACCACTTTTTCCAAAACATGATCCATTTTGGGTAGTGGATAATTGTCTTTAAGAGATGATTTGTTTAGATTTCTAAAATCTACACATAGTCTGATTTCTCTATTCTTCCTTCTGATTGGGACTAGGTTAGCTACCCACTCATATTACCCGAGTGGTACAATTATTTTAGCATCCAGGAGCTTTTTGACTTCCTTTTCGACCACGAGAGATAATATAGGATTTATTTTCCTGAGCTTCTATCTGAAATTTTTTACACCTGGATTTAAAGGAATCTTGTGTTCGATCACAGTGGTGACATAAGTTCTCATCTCATCATAAGACCAAGAAAAAACATCTTTATATTGCTTAAGTAAATCTGTATACTTACCTTTCATCTCAAGAGGAAGATACTTTGAGAATTTTACTATTCCAGGGTTTTCTTTAGTGCCTATATCACAATCTTCGACTTCTTCTGGTTGAGGTTGCAAGGTAGATTTTAATGGTATGTCATTGTGGTCAAATAATATTTCTAGGGGGATTAGAACTTTAGGGATTTGATTGTTTTTTAGTACTAACATGCGATGATTCATGATATTTTCTTGGAACTCTTGAGGGTCCTCCCCTTCTTGCATAATCCAAGCATGGTCATTCTGGTTTTCTTGGTCAATGTGCGTTTCAACAAAGTCTTCCACCATTTCATGGAACTTTCTAATTTTTTCATCATCTTCGAACACCTGCCAGTGTTATATATTGTTTGGTATGGATGGTTTGTGCCTCATCTCTATGTGGTACTTTAATTTGAAGGCTGTAGGGGGTACGAAATTTGAGTCTGCTTTGGCTAATGAATTGACCTGTAGATTTTCTGTATGGGGAATGTAATGGACCTTAACTGATGAGAAAAAAATTTCCATCAAATCCCAGGCATATTTTCTATAAAATCTCAATCTTGCGTGTTTGGATTGGTACTGTCGATTTACTTTCTTCACAATTAATTCTGCATCTCCATAGACTTCCAAGTTTTTTATGTTTAGCTTCCTAGAAGCTTCTAATCCCAAGACCAGGGCTTCATACTCGCATACATTATTCATGTAATCTATGTCCCACTGTAGTATGTAAGAGAAAGAAATAATAAACTCGTCTCCAGGTGCTACAATGAGTACTCTTGCGCCTGCTCCTTTACATGACGAAGCACCATCGAAATACATCTTCCAAATTCCAGTACTATATACACTTTCATTTATTTTTTCTGTTTTATTTTTCTCTATGAAATCTTCTGTACATTGATCTATATCATCATCAATTGATAAAATACATTTTCCTAGATCTTGAACAGTGATATAAATAGGGTAATTACAAGGATTATGTGGATCACTTACCGTATACACCATCCATGTTTCCTGGTATAATCGGGTGAACTGTCCACTGAAGATGGGAATCGTGGCATATGTCATGTCCAATTGAAGGGATCCTCCAAGCTTAGCGCCCCAAGACCTAGATAATAGCATAGCATACTTCATAGGTATATCAACAATAACTACATCCATCAGAACACTTTTTACTAGGATCTGTGCGAGATTCACCACTAAGTCTTTGATCATGCCCATACATTTAACTTTTCTTGAATCAAATGAATACAGATCTTTGTAGGGCTTGGTAATTTCGAGACCAAGTCTATCCATAATAGGCTTGGGAATCACGTTATGTGAGGCTCCAGAATCCAACATGCAATTATGTAACAAGCAATTGTGCACATTCAGTGTAATGTAGAAAGGAGCAATGATATCTCTGACACCTTCAAAATGAGGACCAAAAATTATATTAGGCTTATCATCTTCCAAATTTATAACGTCATCCTGACTTTCCGTATCTGAAAAATTTATAATTTTGGTTATTTTATTTCGGTAACCAGGGTTCTTTTCCAGTTCAACCAGAGGTATCAGTATCTTGATTTTGTTAATCTCATTTTCTAGGCTAAAACCTCCTACAGTGTTTTCAATTTCTCTGATTGGGACTTCAGTCTCCTTCTTTTCTAATTTATTTGTTTGCATTGCTTTATTTTCAGTTGTTTTTGTTTCTGTTGTCTGTGTTTCAGCGGTCTTAGTTCTCCCTGTTTGGATCTCAGCTCCTTTTATTTTCATATTTTGTATTTCAATTTCTTTTCGAGATGACTCATATACTTCACCTCTCGACATGATTTTATTTGGTTGGGTAGTTGCTACATTTGTAGTTTTATCCCTTAGATTATAATTATGTTGGAGCTCGGCCATTATAGTATCGACGATCCCCTAACAAGTAGAATATTCTATAGTATTCATGTTTATATCCTCATTAGACTGATGTTCCATACTTAAAGACCTCTCGTAATATTGTCTAGTCAAATGAGGTTGTTGGCAATCATGACCGATATTATTCATATCATCTTCTAAATCCTCAAACTCTTGCATGTCATTTCCTCCAATAAAATTTTCGTTTTTCAAAGCAGTTTGAACTTTCTGATATTCATTTTTAACCTATCTTTGTTGTATTTTGGGATTAGGGTTCCTTTTGAATTCTCTCCTAACAAACTGATTTACTTTAGATTGATCTAGTTCCATCTTTGGAATTTTATTTGATAACTCTTTGATTATCTTTGCCATATCATCCATCTTATCATCTGTGGACCTCCCACCTCTGGAAGATCCTGCTTGTTCCCTAAATCGTTTAGTCTCTTTGTTTTCTGTTTCCATCTTCGCTTTTGATTTTCTAGAAGCCATCATATTTGACTCAATCTCTACGGAATCATCTTGCATTCAGGTAAGTTCAACAACCCTCCTTTCTCTCAATAATAGTGAGAAATCAGGTTCGAAAGCTATTGAAAAAGTTACCTTGGCTGGAGGCTGGGAAGGTTTGACTTCAACTGGGATCTTGTTATATAATTTATTAAATCTTTGAATGAACTCAATAACAGTTTCTGAATTTTTCTTCCTTAAGGCTCCAAACTCAGTTAAGTAGTATAGGTGATCCTTCCTCTCACCCCATTGTCTGAGAAAAGAGTTTTCTAACTCATCATAGGATCCTATCGACCCTACGTCTAGACCTAGAAACCAGTTTCTCACCTATCCTTCGAAGGTTTGAACAAACAACCGTGAATACACGTTTTCCTGTTCAAGACCGAGAATATCTGCAAATTGATTGAAGAAATTTATATGTTCGATTGCGGTTAGGTCTCCCTCTCCTGTAAACTTAGGTAGGTTTTTCATGTAGTTTTCAAGTAGATCATGCAAGGGTATTGGGAGGACCAAAGGAGCGTATTTGGCTACTACTTTAGTGAAAATTCTGGGGGGTGGGGGTGGCCCTTGAACGCCCCCTCCTCTTCCTCCGACAGTAGCCATAGATATTCTAGGAGAGGAAACTGATAGGTTATAAAGAGGGTTTCCAAAGAAGTACAACGATCCTTTAGCCTCTTCGGGATGAGGCGAGAAAGGTTCTGAGAACCGTTTATCAAGAGACGAGAAAACTAAAAAAGGGGGGAATGGGACACGGGGACTCGATTCTTCTGATTTGTAAGAGATGTAAATGGGAAAACCTATAGGAGTTGAATCCGAGTGTATGGTATAGTCTTAGAGACTTTGTGAGGTTGGGAAATTTAGCTCAAGATCCGATGGGATATCAATCAAAGAGGGATTTATGGTAGGTTTCTTTCTTTCACTTACACAGGAGGTAGTTGAATAAGCTTCAGTTTTGATTTTAGTGAAAACTACTCTAGGGTTTATGGTTTCATCTTCAACTGTGTTAGCTGACATTTATCCAAAAAGGATTTGGGTGGAAACTTCTTAAGAAGTTGATGTTTCAAGTGAAATCTTAGCCTTAGACTATGTGGATTTAGGTTGGTAAATCACAGTAGCTTGCTTAAGAAATCCTCTTGTTTTTAGTACTTTTTCAATGTCGAAAATAGGTATGGTCTGCTTATCATCTGGGTTTTGTCTGGTGTTCGTTCGACTGGATTCCAACTTATTTAAATGTGGAGTCGCCAAGTGAATAATAAAAACTTATCCTTTATAATGTGTTCACTCTTTGTTCACTATCAAAGAGAGAAACTTACAAATCTCATTCCCCCATGGAAAAATAACTTCGTTTCTCTATTCCCCGGCAATGACGCCAAAAAGATGTTGTTTCTAAGTTTATACCAAAGGCTTCAAGTATAATATCAAGTATCAGGAAATGAGGGAAAGGTTTCAATGTTTGCCTTTCACTATCTAAATTATAAGAGAAAGTTATTTAAATCGAATTAATATTATAATATCTCAAAGGTTGTTTCTCACATCTGAGTTAAATTTGAAAAAATTGAATGAATTGAAAGAAAAACATAAAAATGTTAATCAAAGCAAGGAATCAATTGTTGACGAATCTTACTTTGTAACAGAAGAAGAAAATGAGTGATGTAACCTTCAATGAAGTGTAAAATATAACATCTAATTAACATGCAGGCCTTGTATTTACTAACAGTGAATACAGAGGAAAATTTGTTTGTTATCATATTACTAGGTGGAAAAATAACCACAGTAGATGTAGTACTAAATTGTGATTCAAACATTCATCAAATAAATATATATGAAAATACACTAGAATATGGAAAGACAAGGGAACACATAACTCAGAATAGACGAGATGTAGAATCTCTGGTCTGCATTTGTATTAATTCTCAATAAAGAGAGTCTTCTCCTTTACAATCGACAAAAACAAGCCCTTGATCCTTTCTAAAAAAGGGTATTTATACAAATTTTAAGTGTTTCAACTTCTATCATTCTAAAGGTTTTGGTTCAAAATGAGAAGGTGAAACACTTCACTTCTTCGTCCCTTGTCTTCCTTCCTGCTGGCAGGGTGTTTTCCTCTCTTTGTCCTCTAGCTCCAAAATAGGGTAGAATAAACAACTGCATTACTGGCCTCCAGAAGTGTTCCCTTTCCCTTGTTCAATACAATTGATGCACTTTTCTACCAACTGGGCTATCAACTTCGAAGATTTAGTTTGGTCATTTGCTTCGAAAGTGTAACACTTCTTTTCTAGCTATGACAGTCTTTCTCCAATTTGGATGTCTTCTATGATGATAGAAAATAATTTTAGGTTTGGTTTTATCAACCATTTATCTACTTGGGCAATATCAACCTGTTTTATCTGAGATAGTTCAACTTGGTCTCTTTCCACATTTTCCTTGATATCTAGCAAATGTTTGACCATGTTAATTTTTCCCAACATTCCAGAGATACTTTCCTTATCAAAATATAGCAATTTTTTATTTAGTAGGCCAAATGTTTCTTCACAAGAATCTCTCACCTCTTTAGCCATTTTTCTGTTCTCTAATATATTATGCTCACATGATTTTAGCAGGATGTTACCTCTGGTTTTCTCTAGAATAGATAACTTGGAAGCGATGGCCATTTCTTATTTTGATGTTGCTATAATAGCCTCCATGAAAGAACCCCAAGCCGCCTTAGATTCTCTTTCTCTTAAGGTGATATTATTTAACGCTAGATATATCATCTGAACATGATTCTGGACGATTTCTACTTTGGCAAGTAGACTCTGTTGATATGCTTGTATTCTTCTTTATATTTCCATGGCTTGGGTTCGAAATACCATTATATCTATGACTTGGTTCTCAGTAGAATTTAAAATAGATTGCAGTTGTTTTATTAACTCCTCTTGTTGATTTATCATTGTTTGGATTATTTGAGCCGACTGGTGCATTTGCTCAAGATTGGATTTGGGTTGTTCGATTTCCTCTTGGTCAGTTGTTGTAGCTTGTTCAAGGATTTTGAATGCTTGATTCCTAGCATTTGTCTCTACAGCTTCTATCTAAGTCTGTAACTTGCTAATTAACATGTCTTCTTGTTTGAGCCGTTCTTTCAAGGTTCCAAATGAATATTGGTTGGTTATTGCATAAGCCCCCAATGTCCTTGCTACCTCTTCGGTGAATTATATCTCTTATAAGGCTTCTCCATCAGTTAGTATTTTGTATTTTTTGGCTGTTGCACCTCCCCTTTGATGTGTTTCTGACTTCACCACGTCTTTTCTTTTGTTGCTAAAAAATAAATCGCTAGGAGGTAGCTCTTCTACAAAGATAGATGTTAGATCTTCTTTGAATATTGTTCCTACATCGGAGTTCCCTTTGGTAAATTGTATGGCCGTGACGAATGGAATGGGACTGTCGATTTCTGTAGATGTTTGTTTCATGGTAGCATCTATGACTGATTCATCTGAGGTAGACAAAGATGTGTCTCCTACCTCCTTTGAGGGTATCTCTATTTTATCCTTGACCTGTTTACTCGGTGTATCTGTCTCTGGGGTTCTTTCTTCTTGGTTTGGGACCTCGGTTTCCCGATTTGTGGTCTCAGTTTCTTCTACAATCCCTTGAGTCTCTTGTTTGTCTAATCTTGTAGTTGTTGAACCTTTGGTTTTTTTCTGCTGTATGTTTTTGGATGTGGAGGCCTTCCCCTATAAAACTCTGGGGAGGCCACTCTTTCGATGTTCCTGAAATCTGTAAAATTTGATCATCCATTCGGGTGGCATGGCTCAGACCCAACTTAAAACTTCTGAGTAAGATTTCTCTCCTCGGAACATCTTGTCATGAGAAGAATATTCATGTTCGTATCTTTTTACACCACAAGTTTCCATGTGGCTACCCACAACGTTATTAGGGTCATGCTTCTTGAATTCAATTTCTACTAGTTTCATTTCCTCTAAGGCCGTGGCTTCTACTTTGGCATGGCCAAAATATAACAAAGAGTATGTGCTAGTGTGTAGGGGAAATGATGGCCATAGCTTTTTCTGAACCCCTTTGAGCTCTTTGTTGATCTTGCCGAGTACAGTTTTCCTGACAATTTCACGACATACTAGCTTGTCTGGTAAGAATAGAGGCAGGGCATATGGGGGAACAGAACAACCAAAGACCCTAATATAAGAGAATCTTTCTTCAATATACCAATCTTCCAAATTGCCTAGATTAGTCATAATTTTATCTGAAATCCTAGCAGGCGGATGGCTGAAAATAGAGACATGCATCGGCACCATTACCCAATTGAAAATATCATAGATGAAGTCTTTGGATTTATCTTCCCAGAGTTTTGAGTGGTGTGTGTGAATAGGCTCTGCGTTAATTGGAGTCTAGCTCCAATTCAATAATGGGAAGGGTGTCATGTAGTAAATGGAATCCATGATGTAAGAAAACATGAAAAATGAGGTTTCTTTCCCATTTGCCTTTTGCGTCTAGTATTCTATAATTTGACCAGCCAAACTTTTTGAAAACATTTTGGCCTAGTTGAAAGAGTATCCCTTTGCTACTGAGTGAATAAACGGTACCCATGGGAGCAAAATATGTGCAGTATTCTCTTTCCCATAAAGTCCACACACCATCATCACTATATACATGAACTATCGTTGTAACAAAGCGATTGCATATAGACCATGAGGATCATCTCTGAACTTTTCAGGGCGTGAGTACCAATCCTTGATCAGGTCAGATAATCTTTTTCCAAATTGTTCAAATTCTTTCTATTTGAAACCCTCTAAAAATTTGGCATTATAAGTGAAGTTCGGTGTGGGAGACAACTTGTACATTGCCTATAGATGTTCCAGCCGAAATGACACAACAACCACCTTCTAGGAATTGAATATCATTCTGGTTGGGACATCTACATGATACAATGCCAATCCAATCATATCACAATAGGGAAAAAGTTGTGGCCTTGTAGCTACCTTGTGCATCTTCGACTAAGAAACCACCTTGTATTTGATATACAAGTCTTATTTCACATTTTCGCTCGAATTGTCTGGGCAGTTTATCAGCTCGTATTGCAATGTGTTGAAAAAATGTATCCATGTTTTGACTACGTTGATATTTCTAAGAGAGGTATCAGAAAGGATATCTGAACTCTGGCCTGAACTTTCACCAGTTATTTTGGGTGCTTTCTGTGGAGCCATGATATAGAATCTCAAAATTTTAATTCCTGTCACAGAAGATGAAAATACAAACAATGGTTATCTCTCTAAGCAAACTCTATGAAAACTAAAATGAAATTCAACTAATGATAGAAATCCTTTCACATTAAGTGTTCTAGTTTGCATAGGTTTTTACCGACACAACGTTTAATTCTTTTAATAGAAAAATCTGAAGATAAAGTAATATCTTATTTCTGATCTACTCTGCTCATAAATTCCATAAATGATTGATATCTCGTGACTTGGGAGAATCGTAGAAGCAATCAATTTCCGCCCGCAATTTTTACGAGGTAAAAGGTTTTTTAAGATATTAATTAATCCAGCTTAAACATTTAATTAATCGTGATTAGATCTTAACCATTTTTTGGAACTCATAGTCTTGGGTGATTTCACTCTTAGTATTGAGCTATGAACCCCGAATTCATGAAATGCGATTTGATTAATTAACTTTAATCATGTTTAAGTCTTGAATTAATTATGATTAGTTTGGAAAATTTGCGACCTCGAGTATCGGGGTTATAAGTTGTTTTTCAAATAAAAACTATCAAAATGTGAAATCATGACAACAATTAATTATCGTTAATTATGATTAGTCATGTAATTAATCAGGTTTATCTTAAGCTGTTTTAGCGACTTCGCATATTGGGATATTCGAAGGTTTCTCGAGGTGTGACTCCCAACTCACAAAGGCGCGATGTATTAAATTAGCGATAATCACTCTTTAAAGGTTCGATTATCATGATTAAACTTAACCTTATTTCACTATTTTGCATGTCAGGGCATTAAGGACTTTGACATGTTGGACTGTCAGATCTACGAAACCCCTGAAATTTGATGTTTGAGTTTTATCGTTAGTGTTTTATTGTTTAAAAGGTAAATGGCTTTCAATTCTTTAATATCTAGAGAATTTGAAAAATATATTTGTTACAACAACATCTATGGGAGACATCATCCAGCTTACAAACCTATGAGATGTGGAACATAGCAGCTATATGAAGCCTTTCTCACATTCTTACAAATCTAAGCTAAATCCCCTATGAAGGGTTCGTGGTTCCTGCCTTTGACAAAGTGAGGAACATAGAGATGACCTCCTCCATGACGTGAGTGAGAAAAACTCCAGATGATTATCCAGATGAAAAGAGATATGTTGAGTTAGGACGTTCCTGTGGCTAAGAACAAGGTAAACATGATAAATCTCAAAAGTGGCGGGCACATCATCATGTGAACAGAAATGAAGATGATGTGATGGCCTCCTTTGAGCAGTAGAGTTGATGAGAAGACTCAAGATGATTCTCCTATTGGTGGAAGTGGGAAAGAATATCTGTAGAGTGGACGTGTCTGTGTAAGAGCACAGGTGAACATGTGAGGGCATGTTTCATCTGTGTAATGCAGTGAATCAGAGTCATGGCATCCGTATGGATGTGCCCTTAGTGGATGAGCACTAGTGGGTGTATCAGATCCTTTTCTACATATTGTTCAAGAGTCAGACCTACCTGTAACCCTAGTTATTATGTAAAGGGTATAGGTCGGCCTCACCATAATGTGTTTAATAATAAATGTAAAAGATAATTAATATTTATATTAATATTAATAATAATAATAATAATAATAAATTATATAGTGACTTAGAGAGGTTGACCCTGTTGAGCCAATAGACACCTTTTTTGAGTAGTCAAGTCTAATATAAGTAAGATATGATTCTCCATTGTAGAATCACATCTTCCTCGCGAGTTTGGAAATGTCAGCAAACACTTCTACCTGGAAAAGTGGCACACCTCTCTTGGGTGCTAGGGTTTCTAGGGCTTAATAACCCTCTTTTGTGCTAAGTGATTCTTGGTGGTGAAAGGTATTTATCTTGAAGAATATGGAAAAATATTTGGCTCGGTTTTTCTCCCTTGTTTGAGAAGGGTTTCTGAGGATATATCTTGTGTTCTTTTGCATGGTTCTTCTTCATGTGATCTTGGTTGCTGCAACATTTATGGTTATGGTTAATTGTTAAAATGAAATAAATCTATGCTTAACCTAATGGTATGAAAAATCAACATGGTATCAGAGCATAGGTCTTGAAAGAACCCATTGCACAAGCTTCTTTCATAAGAAAAAGGAAAAACGTCATTTTTGTCGTACAAGAAAATTAGGGCTTTTATTGAAGAATATTTTCAGCCTCAAAACCATCTAGAAAAGTGCACCCTCACCCAAGGAACTCTTTGTCACCTTCAACGCACCTTTTCAATGGGTATATCTCCCGAAAAGTGAAACCCTAGTTTTCACCAGTACTAGAAGTACCAGAAAACCAAAAGTACCAGAAGTACCAGAAAACTAGAAGCACCAATCTAGAAATCCAATGGTCAAGTTTGAAGGGGAAAATTTTGGATTTTCACAAATGTGACTGTACCATCATACTTGCCTCAGCTCAGCGCATCTAACCACTGGATCAAAATTTAAAATTTTGAAGTTTGAAAAATTAGGGTTTCCTTATAAAATCCTAAGTTGTAGTTGCGGTTGTAGTTTCAGTATCAGTTGAAGTATAATATATAGTACCAGTTGCATTCACCCTTGAAATTCTTAAAAGTTGGTAATTATTACCCCTGCTACTAGATGGTTCCACTACCTACAAATGCCATAAGAGGTATGTACTCATATATGTTTCAACTGTTAAAGATTTAAAGCGTATTTGTAGGAGAAGGGATCTCTTGCCATAGATCCAGAAGGATCTCAAGATCCAACACATTCAGAGGAATAATGTATCTATTTGTTATGACATTATTTTGATCTAGGTTGCATCTATTTGTTATGACATTAGGTTGGTCTAGGTTTGATTATTATGATATGAATCTATTTTTTATGACATTATTTTGATCCAGGTTGCATGTTGAAGCTATGACCTTCATACTAACCTTTGGTCAAAATTAAATTTAAGGTATTAGATGGATTAAAGTTGAGATCATAGAGTTTATTCTCTAACCCAACCTTTTGTCAAAATAGCATATTGTCCTAGTACAAAAGATAGGTTGAAGAAATCACTTGACATATTGAGTGAAGGAGACTTGGAAGAAAATAAAAACACACTCATTCTTGAGGACAAGACTCTAGGCTCCAGGTTTAATTAATTAAGCTGATAAAATTCAAAATTACACATGACAAAGTTGATTACTACCCCTTTACAAGTAAACACTATAGTTGAGGTAGCAGTCTTTGTAAAGTATTATACTTGGTAGCATGTGAGCATATTGAGATA
>JZKD02S1873509.1:227935-257303 GCA_000966675.3 Picea glauca
CTCACCTCCCTAAAGAGAAAGAACCTCCCCATTGTGGTGACATTGGGTGGGATAGGTTCCTATTATTCCATTTTGGCCTTCTACTTTATAGCCTTTCTTCCTAACTACAAACTGTGCGATAACACATACCATTATACATCGAAAAAACTTAAGTCCTTTAAGCATACTATTGGGGATACCAAAATGTTCTACCATACTTTCTTCAAAGGATGACATCAATGACAACCAACCCAATTAATAAAAAATATCCCCCTTTGGAATTGATGGCAACACTCTGATGCAACATTGAATTCATATCGCTCATGCTCCCCCTGTGACCATTTCTCCCCCTAGAAACATGCCTCTGTTCTCTCTATCCAAGCATCTAACTCTCTATCCATGCATCTGATGAATCTCTCTCTACTTTGACATCAATGGAAAAGGTAACTTCTCGTCAGGACTACTCCCCCTAGCAAAATTGACCTTGGTGTTGCTCACCTTGACTTAGCTCTTCCTATACTGACCTCTTTATGGATCTTCTTCATGTAAATCTAATACATATAATAATAAAATTCAAAATTCATTTCAGGGCAGAAACGATGCCAAGTTTCTGATGAAGATACTCAAAGGATTCCCTTGGAAGCAGTTTGGTAAAGATATATGCAATATATTCTTTGGTCCCAACATACTCAACTCGAATGTTCTTCTCTGCAGCCTGTTCTTGTAGAAAGTGATACTTGATTGGAATGTTCTTTTTCTTGGAGTACATCACTGGATTCTTGGAGATACTAATGGCACTTGTATTATCACAATATATACAAATAGGCTCATCATACTCAACTTGCATACCTGTCAAGGTTTGTTTCATCCATAGAAATTGTGTAAAACACGATGCTTCTACAATATACTCTGCTTCAAATGTAGATAATGATACCTATGTATGTCTCTTTCTCAACCAATATACCAAACACTCACCCAAATAGAATGTTTCTCCACCGGTACTTCTTCGGTCATCAATGCAACATTCCCAATCTGCATCTATGTAAGAAAAAAGGGAAAGATATTTTCCTTTTGGATACCATAATCCAAAATCTTATGTACCCTTGATATATCTAAATATCCTCTTTACTTCTATAACATGAGATTCCTTTGGTGCTTCTTGAAAGCATGCCACTTGTCCCACTTCCTGCATTATATATGGTTTGGATATTGTCACATAAAGTAAGATTCCAATCATTGACATGTATTTCCTTTGATCTGTATCCTTTGAATTGTTATCTTTACTTAACTTGCAACTGGTTTTCATAGGAGTATTGATTAGTTTGCAATCTTCCATTTCGAACCTCTTAATAATTTCTATGATATACTTGGTTTGATAAATAAAAATTCCTTGGCTGCTTTGAAATATCTAAAGACCTAGAAAGAAGGATAGTTCTCCAAGTAATGACATTTCAAATTCATTATGCATATCCTTTACAAATTTCTAGCTCAACCTATCATCATCACTTCCAAATATAATACTATCAACATAAACTTCAATTAATAAAATACTATCTTGAGTTACCTTGATATAGAGGTTGTTGTCTGCATTTCCTTTCATGAACCCTTGTTGTTGTAAATATCTATCTAGTCTGAATTACCATTCTCTAGGGGCTTGCTTGAGACCATACAAGGCCTTCCTCAACCTGCAAACATAATTTTCATTATCTAACAACTGAAATCCTTTTGGTTTCTCAATGTAGAATTCTTCTTCTAACTCAGCATTTAGAAAATCTGATTTCACGTCCATCTAATACACTTTAATATTCTTGGAGCATGCATAAGATAGGATCAATCGTATTGCTTCCATTCTAGAAACTAGGGAAAACATCTATTCAAAATCGATACCTTCAACCTAAGTGTATCCTTTACATACCAATATAGCTTTGTTCCTGGTAACCTATCGATCTTCATTCAATTTGTTTCTGAAGACCCACTTTGTGCCAATCACATTCTTGTACCTTGGACTTGGAACCAATTCCCAAGTGTCATTCTTCTCTATCTGATCCAACTCTTCATCCATGGATTTTATCCATAATTCATCCTTTCTTGATTCTTCAAACATTCTTGGCTCAACAGAGGATAAGAGTGTTAGGTGCAGCTATTATCGTGAACAAATTCTTCTTTTAGTCTCAATTCTTGCATATTTGTTCCCGATAATATGATCTGAGGGATGATTCTTCTGTATCCTTTTTCTATGTGTGTTTGGAGGTACTTTTTGTTCTTTATATTCTACTTTTAAATGTTATTCTTCATCTTCCCCTTCTGCTACTTATTCATCCTTTGCTTCTTCTTCGTGAGACTATTCCAATGACTCCTTTTCTTCTTCCTTTATTTTTCATCCACCTGTCTCATAAACTGTCACATTTATGATTTCCACAACTTTGTTGAGCCTTAGATTGAAACATTTGTATGATTTCCTTTCACTCAAGTACCCAACAAGTATACCTTTGTCCACACGAGTGTCAAACTTTTCCATTTTGTCATATTCGTTTTTGATGTAGCAGTTGGTTCCAAAAACTTTGAAGTGATTCACATTCACTGGTCTTCCTTTCCATAGCTCATAGGGAGTTTTATCACTATTTTTTATGAGCATTTCTTTATTTTGAATGTGAACTATTGTATGCACTGCATGTGTCCAAAATACACCTGTCAACTTGGAATCCATTAGCATTGTTTGAGTCATTTCATGTATTGTCATGTTCTTTCTTTCGAGAACTCCATTCTATTGAGGTGTCCTAACAATCGAGAATTGCTTTTTTATTCCATGCTTTCTTCATAAATCCATAAATTCCTTTGACGTGAAATCTCCTCCATTATTAGATCTCAAACATTTGATTTTTGAATCCATTTTATTTTCAACCATTTACTTGTATATATTGAATTTCTCAAATGCCTATGACTTCTTCCTGAGAAAAACAACTGTAGTCATCCTTGTATAATAATCAACCAATAACATAAAATATTTTTCACCTTTTAAACCCTTTGTTCTAGTTGGTCCAACTAATCAATATGCACAATTTCCAGGAGTCTTGTTGTGGAGTATTCATTTGATTTTAACTTGGTATTTTTTTTGTTTTCCTTGTTGACAATTCTTTCATAATGTTTTGGTTGGCTTTGTGATATGGGGCATTTCTCTGACTGGTTCCTTTTTCTGACTTTGACAAGGTTATCAAAGTTTGTGTGACCCATTCTTCTATGCCATATCCAAACTTCATCTTCCTTTCCTAGACAACACTTTTCATTTCCAATTTTACTTAATACATATATGTTTCTTGAAGTTATTATAGTTGTTTCCACCAATATTCCTAAACCTGCTTTTATTATCTCACACTTCTATGAGTGAAACATAAGTTTATGACCTTGGTCACACATTTGACTTACACTTAGAAGATTATGTTTCATATATTCCACTAGAAGAACATTTTCTGCCTTGGTATCCTTGTTTCCAATACTGATTGCACCTCTTTTAATGATTCTAGACGAGTCGTCTTTTCCAAAGGAGATTGATCCATCTCTTTCCTTTATGAAAGTTAGAAACATGTCCTCATCACCTTTCATGTTCTTTGAGAAACCACTTTCAACATACCAACCATGTTTCTTGTGTTTATTTTGTAGAGAGAGTGTGAATTATTCATTGTTATGTTGATTTTTCTTTCTTATCCATATTCTTTGTTGAGGTTCCTATCTGTGACTGTTGTTATTATGTTGTGATTCTCTAGGAGGGATTGTCATTCTACAATCTTTGGCTATGTGTCCAAATTTGTTTTACTTGTCACATTCCAATTCAATTCTCAAGGACTCAAATATGTTGTAGCTTCTTCTCTATATTTCACTAGGAATTCTTGGATAACCATTTTTTACATGAATTTCATAGTTGTTTCTGTTTCTGCTATTTTCTCTGCAATTTACAAATTTATGTCCAAAATTATTACAAGAATAACATAAAACAAATAACATAGTTTGATACCCAGGAGTTGAATATATTCTAAAAGGATTTACTCTTTTGATTCCTTCTTCTTCTTGAGGCATGCTTGTCTCTAACTGCCATTGATTCTGAAATATGAATCTTTTAGGTGGAGGAGTGTCCCTGGAATCTTCCTTGTAAATCTTCTTGTCTCCTCTGAATGTCTCTGCATAGATTCTTGGATGTGTTTCTTGATATGTTGTTTTGGAGATTGATCCCTTTTTTTTCCTGATTGTATCCAAGTCTGGACTTCTCATGATTTGGTCTCTGATTATTAATAATGTTATTTTGAATATGTTTTCTCAATGTGATAGTCTCTGCTTCCAAATTTCCAATTATCATGTGTCTTTATTATAACCGTTATTTGAGTGCTTCTTCAATTTTTTTTTCTTCTTCAAATTGAATTTTTAATTTAGTGATCATCAACTCTAGTTCTTCAGAGTTGGAACTTTGAGATTGCTCTTTTATTTTTAGTTCTTCGTGTAGTGACATGTTTTTCTTATTTTCCCTTTTTATAAATTCTATTTCACTCATCAATTCTTATCTGTATTCAACTTCTGCCTCTCCATATTATTATTCAATTCCTTCTTCATCGAAGTCTTCTACTTCCATGAATAGAACCCTTTCTGTCTCACTTCCACTTTCTTCATCTTCTTCTGATGAGGTGCTATTTTATTTTGTGAAAAATCTTTTCTTGAAGAATTTTTTTTTATTGCATTTTTACATTTGTTTTCTATTTGAATCATATTATTCATTTCTTTTATTTTTATTATGAGGACATTTTTTAGTGAAATGACCAATACCATCACAATTAAAAAAATTCAATGGAAGCTTACCTATGTATTTGTTGTTGGTTCCCTTTTCCATTCTTCTGACGAAGTTGGATACTTCTTCCTCATCTTCTGAGATGCCATTTTTGTTGCTCTCTGAATTTTCTTTTTGTTTTCCCTTTTTCTTTGACTTATTAGATTCTTTAAATGTTGCTTCTTTTGTAACTGGATTCTCTTGTTCGATTCTCATTTCATGGGTTGTGAATATTCCATGTAGCTCATCCATGCTTATCGAATCCAGATCTGTTCTTTCTTCTAGTGATGACATATTAGGATAAAATCTCATTGGAAGAAATATTAGTACCTTTTGAACAATTATAGATTCATCAACTTCTTCTCCCAATCCTCTAATTACATTCACTATTTCATCAACTCGTAAGAAGTTGCGATATTCTCATATTCCTTCATCCTTAGATGTTCAAATTGACCTCAATAAGTTTGAATATTTTCCACCTTGACTTTTACATATCCTTAATAAACATTTTGAAGTTAGTCCCAAATATCCTTTGCCGATCTGCAATGCATAACTTTGACGTATATTAAATCACTCAGACCATTCAGGAGTGAATTTTTTTCTTTTGAATTATTTAGACTAATTTTCCTTCCATTGTCATTTGTTGGAGGAACAAATGATTCTTTATATCCATATAAAATTGATTTCCAAACCTCAAATCCCTGTGCTTGTACATATGTTTTCATTCTTATGCCCTAGAATGCATAGTTTTGTCCATCAAACTATGGTATTCCATTTTTGTACATATTGTTTCTCTCCATGATCTACCTCTCAATGGTTAAACGGATTTTAGAAGGAACCTGCTCTGATACCAATTGTTGGATTACTGAGAGGGGGGTGAATTGGTAATAGATATTTTTAATCCTTTTTAATGACAGTATATAAGTGTTGTTTATCTTTGTTATCAATATACCATTATCATTCAACAAGTGAAGAGTAAATAAACCATGAACAATGAAAAATCATACACATGCATAGTAAACCACTACTTTTACGTGGAAACCCAATGCGAGAGAAAACCACACATTTTTTTTCTTATATGTGTTTAAGAATTACATTCATTGGAAGCACCAACTTCCTTTGTTTTCCATCTTCAATTGGAAGAGGCTTTGAATCCCTATAGTTTCAGGATACAACCTAAGGGAAGCTCCAACTCCCCAATTCTATGGCTTCAACCAGAAGGAGGATACAACCCCCAATGTTCTTCAGTTATAACCACCTATCCTTGCCCTGTCCAACCACCCTGAAATATAAGTGTCAAGTAAATGATGAAACCACTGCCACATTGTCATTGTGAGATATACCATTGTAAATATGTACCAATTTGTGCCAACAACCTATAACCAACATGTACCAAGAATATGTACCTACATATACCAAATATACCAACAACATTTACAAATAATCTCCTTAATATATCAGATCTAATAACATGGATCTCATATTATACCAGCAAATTTAGCAATACTTCATAAACAAAATCCAAATATTATAAACCCTTACAAAAAAACATGTGCCAAACCTCACCAACAATATGTCCAAATATGTGTCTTCAAGCATGAACTATCCATATACCAAGATCACCAAAAAATGTCTCTCACAAAATACTATAAGATATACCAATAAGACTCGGGCATGCACCAACAATATACCTCAATAGATCTGCCTCAAAACCATTCTACAACAAGCCCTAAACTTCCAAGAGGGAATCCAACATATTTAAAAGGAAAGCCTCAACCAGATTCATATATTTAACACTACACATACGAAAACCACACATTTTTCTTCTTGTAGTTGTGGATATATTACGAATCTATTTTTGTACCCATGATTCTTTTGCCACAATTTTGTTGCTGCGATTATGTTGTCACGGTTCTACTATTGTGATTTTGTTGTCATGATTCTGCTGCCACAGTATTTCTACCACAAGTTTTTTGCAACGATTTTTCTACCACGATTTTTGTTCCACGATTTGGCTGCCGTGATTTTTTTGCTGCTATTTTTTGTCATGCCTTTTCTGCCACAATTTTGCTGTCGCTTTTTTTCTTCCACAAATTTGATCTATCAATAATACTTCTAAATAACCTTTCACAAATGGATATTCAATTATATTCAAAATAGGTGCTAATAAGATACCCTTTCTCTCTTATTTTTACTCTCTAAGTAGCTTCCTCTAGGGGTTACCTTCTAACAAACTTAACCCAACTTCCTTCTTTTAGGGATAACCCACTTCTAAACACTTGTCAACTTACAACCAATTTATCCATAAATAGTAATTTCTCCACTTTATGTTGCAACTAATTAATTTTTAATTATTTTCTTAATGCAACCACTCAACCCATGATTAACTCCTAGTTTCACCCACTTGACTAGTCAACTTCTTCTAGTAGCTTCTAGAATAATTGAACTTCTTTGACCTTCTAGGGGCTTCTAGATAACTTATGAGGGTTCTCAAACTTCACAAGTCCATAACTCTCTAACCGTGAGGAGTTATTTGATATTCTAGATATCACTAGAAATGGCATGACATGTACTATCCATCTATAATAGTCTTACTTGCAAATATAATAATATTCATATCATTATACATCAAACAAACTTAAGTCCTTTAACCATACTGTTGGGGCTACCGTAATTTTCTACTAGACTTACTTCAAGGTTTGACATCAATGAAAACCAACCCAATTAATCAACAAGAGTGATGAGTCTACCAAAGTGGTCAAGCCTATGAAATATCTTGTTGATCCCACTCTTCCCTTGGAGAGTGATGAGTCTACCAAAGTGGTTGACTTGATGAAATATTTAGTCAATCCCACTATTATTTTGTAGAGTGATATGTGTTTTGATTATTTCCTTAGATTTTTTGGTTCAACACCTTCTAAACAAGATGAATTTATTCTCATTTTGAGCATGCTCCCTCCAAACACAAGCATGGTTTCCTTTGATTGGAGTAATCTTGTTGAGCCTTGCCTTCCTTCTTCCACACCCTTCCAAATAATGGTTTAATTTAATTGAAAAAAAAATTACCAATGTGTTGTGGATGAAGGAGCCTCTACAATAATTTTAGCCTCCTCAACTTGGTAGACTTTGGGTTCTCCCAAGCTTGTGTCAACTACCAGTGAATTGCTAGATTTTGATAGAATACCTAGTGAATATTAAGGTATTATTCCTTAGTTTCCTATCATGTTAGGTGGGAATACTATCCTAGTGAATATGTTAGTGGTGCAAGGACCTTTAGACTTCAGTATGATTCTTGGGCATGATCATGTATATGATATGAATGATGTGGTGTCTATGCTCTTTCAGGTGATGCATTTTCCTCACAATGAAAAAATTGTCACTATTGATCAACTTTCATCTAATAATCACCAGCCTAATTTGACTTTAATTTAGGCTACCCATTTGTATGTTCCTAGTTTTTTATTGGACTCTACCTTTCCATGGGTGAGTTATGCATCATCATATTATGGATGTTCAATTACTTTTGGGATTGATCCTTCACTTTCATGTTTTCCTTCTCAAGACAAGTTCTTGGAAATTGATTATGTCATTTATCCAATGGGGGCATAGGAGGTCTTGGTCTTGATTCCCGTTATTGGCCCAAACAATCTTGATTTTCCTCTTGAGTCTGATCTTACTATTTGTGAGACCTCAATCCTTGTTATTTGTGAGTCCTTGATTCCCAATTTACATGATTTCTTGGATGTTGAATTTCCTTCATGTTAGGCTATCCTCGAAGCCATGATTATGGATGGTAGACCATGGGAGGAAATGAATAACAGAGCTTTTTTTTCCCAAAACTGGAAAATTTACAAGTTGACTACCAAAGAAACCCTTGGAATGTGCCTAGAAATGGGCTCTACTTGAATAAGTACTATGCATATGTCGCAAGAATATGTGGTGCTTTGTACCATATTGTACCTTTATAAATTTTTGATTTCAATTTTCATATTCTAGAGAACAAGTTGTTTTCATAGGTTTATATATTGGATTTATTAACTTCTTGATGAGTGTTATTGTTCATATCTACAAGAATTTGGATACTTTTTATGTTGTACCCTTTTATCGCATCAATCCATTATGATAGGTAATTCCCTCTAAACTGACATATAGGTTAGATTTTTCCCTCCCCGCATTTTTCATTATCCATTTCTTGGTTCATTGTTGGGCACAAGCCTATTTTGAGAAGGAAGGGTATTTTGAGTGCAGACCTAATTTTGGAAAAAGAACAATTGGCAGGAAAAGCAACATGCAAGGCATGAAGGCAGGAAAAAACTAACCACGATAGGATTAGGGATTTTGACAAAGACTGTAAGGACTATGAGCCTGTAAAATAGTATAAATAAGAACCTAGGAGGTCTAGGTTATATTTTCATATGAGTTTGGTAATTACTGATTAGTTGATGATGGTTATTATGATTGTAATAACATTGTAGAAGAGTCAAGTAAGCCATAGTTTGAGGGTTATGTCACAGGATGAGGAGCATGGTGTGATCTAGTCCACCTCACAGAGGTTCCTAAACCTCTTCATGATTGTTGGACTGAATATGTATTACGCACAACGCTAGATTCTGTAACAGACTTAATAAAAGATCAGAAAAGCCAAATATTTTTGGACATAGCCTAGGAGGGGGTGAACCATGGTAAAAGTTTTTTTCTATGTGATTTTTATTGAATGGATTTCCTTCTGTTAATGTTTAGTTTATGAGTGAATGAATATCTATATGTATTAGCATGCATGCACGAGGTTAAACATGAAAGGATCCTAGAAATACTTGAATGAGTAACAAGATTAATGCATTAATAAGATAGAATACATCCCCATATCGACACTCATTCCTATACTGCAATCACTTGATAATTTCATTCACCCATAAATCTATCTCGGGTGATACTGCATTGTGTTTACTACGTGTAGCGTTTCCTTCTAGTTTACCAGGAGGGCTGATAGTTTTAGAGGGTTTTGTTGGAAACCTATTCAGATATGAACCTGGGTCGGACCAAGAAGTTGAAGGGAGATTTAAACCAACAAATGGGTTTGTTTCCAGTTGGAACTATATAGGATTGAGTGGACAGGACTCGCAGAAGAATCACACAGAGAATGAAAGTATAGAAGGGAATGCTCAAGAAATGGAATCCAACGAAAGTAGATATTGAAATATAGTTGAAAACAAAGAAACTCTAGTTTTTGCAGAACGATAACAAAAACCCTAAGTTAACAGCGAGCAAATATCTTGGAAAATACGTGTTTAGCGACTTGCATGAAGTATTTTTTTGTGATTTCCCACATTTGTTGCAAGAGTGGCTATTAAGGTTAAAACACAACCACCCTACAAATTGAATTAGTCAAATGGAGTGGAATCCTATGGAGATAACATAGTTACAACAAGTTAATAACAAATTCATGTGTGTAGAAGATCTATTTTTAGATATTATTGTTGCAGGGTTTATCACTGAATTTGGAGTAGATATTACAAACTCTTACAGTGCAGCAGAGCAGGATTTTCTAAAAGGGCCGAGAGGTAGGTATATGAGATCAATGTACACTTCAATCAATATTTTACTGTATAACAACAATGTGATGACCATGGAATCAGAAAACTAAACTTCCCAGCATGCATGGGGGAAGGGGGGAAGCATTGACAAAAGGTGGGAAAATGGAGGAAGATATGGATAAGGGAAAGAAGAAGGAGGCCATGGACCCAATTATGATGGAGGATGACCAGATAAAGTAGATAATGACAAAATATGGAAAGATGCGCAATGGAGCACCCTACCAATATAAGATTAATAACAAGAAGAGAGCCATAGCTGATAGAGAGGGATTGGAAAGTGATGAAGAAGAGGTAGAGGATCTTCGAGATGTGGAGTAGATTGATGAACGCCCGCGTGAAACATATGAAAGGAAAATAGGAGGTCCAAAAGCAGGAACAAAAGGAAGAACTCCAATCCAGGTCACTGTTAGTGTGGAACCTACAACCCCATGTGCAACTAACATACCAGAAAGAACACCAAAATTTATACAACCAAATTTTAGTGGAATAAAGATAGCAAGAAACACATCCAAATGAGAAGCAACAATTAGAGGAGCTAGTTTAGGCAATAACAATCAAATATCTACACTGCACAAAGGTAGTAGTTTAAAACAATTTAAAATGGAAGGACATGATCCCATGATCTGGTTACTAGAATTAAGGGGAGAGGCATCAATGGAACCTTAAAAGAACTTATTCATCTGTGAGAATATCAGGGAAGAAAAGCATATCGTAGATGAGGATACAAAACTCACGCAGTTAGATATCATGCTAAGAGATTACGCACTGGACTGGCACATGATTCTATATGTAAACAATCCACCAAGAGTAAGAAGGACTATTATAGACGTGAAAAAACTACTGATAAACAAATCTCAGAAGATCATCTCAAAAGATCAGTACATGAATGAAATGATTGAAATCAGGAGAAAACCAGGTGATTCTTTTTGGGAGATTTATCAGAGGTTTAAACATTAAAAAGATAAGTTGAAGTATGAAATTACTAACATGCAACATAGACACTTATTTTTGAACTCATGTTTACCACATTTGAAATACCCATTAAGATAGAAGAAGTTACAAACTGAAGAAGAGGATCTGTAAGAATCCTTACAACTAGAATATAACCAATATCAAAAGACATATCCAACAATAGAGGAGATGAAGAAGTATTTAAAGAACCTAACATTTCAACTTAACTAGAATAAGGGAAAAGAGAAAAGAGAATTTGTTTGGTGTACCACATGCAGGGCAAAAGGAAACCACAAGAACGAATGTCCAACTTTCGCGAAGTACATGGAAACATGAGCACCAACTCCTTTTCCAACAGGAGGACCATGGAGCGAGATTTGTAAAACACATCGGCATGATTGATATCATTCTCCAATGATGAAAAATTACAAGACAATACCCAAAAGTTCATATTGCAATTTATGCAAGTCAGTGAATCATGATGATAAAGATTGTAGGAAAATGGATATGATGAGAGAAATAAATTTAGATACTTATAGGGTGAAAGAAGAAATGATGAAAGGACAAGTTGCACCTCATTTTAACTAGGTACCACCACCATATAACAATGTGCATCAGTAGTATAATAATGTGCAACCGTAATATAATAATGTGTAACCGCAATATAACAATGTGCAACCACAGTATAACCCTGTGTGGTATAATCAGGTACCTCGGTACAACACACTGTGAAGATATTCAGGTGGATACATAGGTGGAGGATGAGATAGAGCAGGATTTGGATGATGAATAGGTCTAATATTGTGCCAAAACTGGAAACAACAAGGACATTATGAAAGGGAGTGTCCACTTCCACCAACGACATGTATGTACTATTGAACAACAAACCATGATACAAAAGATTGTCGGACACTCTTGGGGAAGATCTAAGAAAAAAAGAGCCAGAACAACCAGAATGTTCAATCGATCTCTGCAGAAGCCAGGGATGATGGGTGAAACATCAATATAGTCACTCAAGAAGTAGCTAAGACAAGAATTGACGTAGTAAAACCCGATCCAACACAACACTAATGGGTTAAGAAGAATACTGAGCCATATAAGAAATTTGGTGCACGAAAATAAAAGGAAATATTCAAGGAGGTTATATAGGAGTTTCTCAAGCAAAATGTTGCATCTACATTAGCCACACAGTACACTCAGAAATTACTAATGTATGAAACTCCCTCCTAAATGGACCATACCAGTGAAGCACAACCTTTACAGAAAGTAAGTAACATAAAAAATTCTGCAATCATATGTTAATTTATTGAAGGATCCATCATCTATTAAGATCTTACAAAATATGTTAGAAAGATGTAACACATAGGTAGAAGGGAAATGAGAGGAGAAAAAAATCAATCATCTCCATACAAGAAAAAGGACAAGTAGGTAATTAAGACTAAATGCTAACATTGGGGACTTCAATATGGGTGATATTATATTGGACTTAGGATCTGAAGTAAATGCTTTACCTAAGAATACATGGAAATGTATGGGAGAAACCACACTAGTCTATTCACCTGTCTAGATGAAATTATAAAATCAACATAGAGTGCTATGAATTGGAAGGATTAAAGGTGTGGTCATAGATTTGGATAGAGTGCGCACTATGGTAAATTTTGAACTAATAGAGATAGTGGATGTCACAACCCTTTATCCAACATTTCTTGGACTGGATTGGGCATTTGATAATTAGGCCATAATCAAACTAAAGACAAGGAAAATGATGTTTGAATCAGGTGAATATAGAGTCATTGCACCATTATATCCTTTAGAAGGAGAAAGGTTTGTAGAAACCACTGGTTTGGATCTGGAGGAAATAAACAAGTTCTATAGAACCACCGTGCGAGAAGAGGATTATTTCAACCCAACTGCAGATGGGGTACTCATCTGGAAAAGAATTACATTATGTGCTTCCGACTCAGATACAGGTTTGTATACTTGAAAACAATGATTACATGAAGTTTCCACAAGAAGGTGTGCAAGAATATACTGCGCAGTAAGATGGGTTTGTACAAAGACAAGAGAACCTACTAGTTTTCATGGGGTAAATGACTTATAGGAATTTATGAAAAAATATGAAGAATAAGTGTTAGAAAATCAAAGGCTCTTAGCCTTATATATTGCACTCAAGGACACACCAACAATATGGTGGGATGCACACAAGGAAACAATTCAGGACTGGTATCGGTGTAAACAACTACTGCACATTAGAATCGACACATAACAAGGGGTAAATAAAATGTAGAGGTATGATGGATAGGGAAAACCAGTGGAACACTTGGAAAAGTGCAAGGAACAATGGAGGATGACACCACCAGAGGAATGGACTCATCACTTTATCCATAAATTGGAAGGAATTCTGGGGAGCTGGTATATAGACCATGAGATGCGCAGAGGCACTACAAAATGGACAACATTACAACAACACTTTGTAGTAAATTTCTCATTAAAACATGAGAACCCAAACATGGATTCAACACTGAAGTTGATACAGGGAATGATATTTACTAATGAACAAGATTTTGAAATCATGACAGAATATCAACAAAAAAACAGACAAACAGTCAAAGAGTTACTTTCATGCTATCATGTTGAAGAGGAACCACTAGATGAAGATGATCCACACAATATTCATATTACAGAAATTGAAGGAGAAAGAGAGGTGGAAGGTCCATCTATGGATTAAGAATTATTTGATGCACCGATCAAAGTTAAGAAATTCAACATTGGGATGAATGAAAATCCTAAAATGGCAAATATTGGAGGCTGTTGGGATGACAAAATGAATACAATGAATTTTTCCCAACAACCTTTGCAGATATAAAAGGCATAGAAGGGGAGATAGGAGAGATGAAGATACCTCTCAAACATGAGGCAAGACCTATCAGGAAGAGACTCTACAGGCTGAATCTAGTGCATAAGTAGAAAGTGAAAGAAGAAATTGATAGAATGTTGGAAATTGGTATCATAGACCCATTAGAGGAATATGAATGGATAATTTCTATGGTGGTCCAATAAACGAAACAAGGGGGGTAAGGATTTGTGTGGATCTGAGGAAACTAAATGATGCTTTCTTACATGAACCTTTCCCTACCCCTTTTACATATGAAGTCTTAGAGAATGTGGGAGGACAAGAAGCATATTCATTTACAGATGGATTCTCAGGTTCCCATCAGATAAAAATAGCTCCATAGGACAAGTATAAGACTAATTGTTCAATAAATGGGGATCCTACCAATATACGATCATGCCATTTGGGATGAAGAATGCACCAACCATATTTTCAAGAGTATTCATAGTTTCTTTCAAGGAGTTCATACATCAATTTATATAAGTATATATGGATGATTGGACTGTATATATGTTATCGGACAAATTGGTAAGTGTGGACACAAATAGATCTCCCTAGTTTCACCTAGAAACTAGAACAAAACAAGACAAAATATAAAACTTCCCCTAAGTTTTAATTATCAAACATACTAACTAACAAGAGATAAATGACATACCTTTTTCTAGTGTTATATTCTCTCCATTCAAAGGATTATATGATGTTCAACCTGTAAATAGACACAAGCCAACGAAGTGAAAGAAACAAGATATACTAAACAAAACCTATGCATGTGATCAAGGAGTCATACAATAAAATAAGACAAATTTTATGGGAAAGAAATATATCATTGTATTAAAGATATGTAAAGGAGAATACAACTGATACCTTCATGTTGTAAGGTCCCTTCCAATAGTCCCTTGCTTCCCACACACTTCTAATCCATGGATTCTGTGACTGTAGATCTGATAGCTACTCACAATTGTTATTCAATCAAGCTATAGCCAACTTTTCCAAGCTAATTTCCCAAGCTACAAAAAAACTAACTTTCCCCATGAGAACTCCTCCCCTTTTATAGGATGAAAAGGATAGGGTGAGGAGGTTAGGATGATCCCAAGAGATCAGGGATGTGACTCAGATCCAAACCGATCAAAGGCCAACTCACCCTTGAAGCTTCTCTTCTAGATGAATCAAGAAGATGCTCTTTTTCCTTTGTACGAAAATCGTCGCACCCTAAAGACTAAGAAAAATGCAATGATGTCGCAAGCCACTGTGGTGAAACATGCAAAAATTCTATATCAGCTCATCCTTAACACTAATCAAAGTGAGACGATGCATTTTTCTAAGGGTTTTGACAAAGGAAAAGTATAATTTCATCTCTCTGGGAAAAAATATCTTCATTCTTCTTCAGGGATTCAGGCTATTGTTCCTTCTAAAGACAAATGATAGGTTCACATCATTAACGATCATAGGGATGAAAAAAATAATGTGTAAAATTGAGCCCCCCAAAGTATGAAGTTAGAACAAAGTGATAGCTGAAATACTTTGTCGAGTGTGTGTTGGGAACAAGGAACATGCTGGTCGGAAACATGCCAACAAACAAAGAAATACAGTACAATAATATATCATCACCAAGGTAGGAATTTCCATACTCATAATACAAATGAATCAAAACAAAAATGCCAACATGCAAAGATCCATGTCAAGTAAGACAGGTCATGGCCACTAAACATACACTATGGATCCATGCTAATATGACTCAAATCTTAACATAGCCACCAAAAATACACTATGGATCTATGCATTAAAGACTCAATTTTGAACATAGCCATGAGACATAAAATGTGGATCTATGCAATAGTACAATCTGAATATACTCCAACGCAACCTGAATCTATCAGAAAAGATTCAGGGTCTTCATCCCCACCATTCTATAGTACGAATCTAACCATGCAAATACATGTGATGAATTTGAACATGGTAGAAACCACTTGACTATCGATCAATAATGAATACTGTTAACAAGTGTGAAGGAAATCACTATTAATCTCAATGACTCCTAAGGTACACCGGTACAATCCAACAGGTGCGGATTTGTGAGATGAATTCGAACACTCGACGAATTCTCCCGATTAGGGGTCAATGATGAAAACTCATTGTCAAAAGTGAGGAAACCTGCCATTGAGGCATGCAAGTTCCAAGGTACCAATTAGTTTCTAAGTCTAATTCTTGGATAACGATTTGAATCCGATAGGAAAAGACTTGTCACAGGAAGGCCTTAATGTATCCCCCATCAATGACATGAAACAGGGAAAAATATTTGAAGTAGATCAAAGTAACAAGTGATTTAGGAATGTAGGGATGGATGATGCAATATAAGGCTTAAGGACTGAAAAAATGGCCAACACAATAAAAGGATTTTCGGGTTGAACTTCTCTTTGAACATATTGATGACACGACAATTGTCTTGGAAACACTGACTCAACAACGGGGATCACAAATCAATTTGTAATATTATAAGGGAGTATGATCAATATATGAGCGTATTTTCCAACCTAGACACAAAGCGAGTGAAAGGGTGTCATGTTCAAAAGTGGCTCTTCCATAGAATATAGGTTTAGATACATTTCTTTCCCAATTCCCCCCCCCACCATTTCTGGCGAGTAACTCTTTATTTTTACACAAGATTGAGGAGGATAACATATGCTTGAAATGTAAGCTCATCCTTTATATGAGTCCTTCAGAGTATGTTTAACAAACCCTAGGAAGAAGTGGTTCGGTCCCATATGGGCCTTTCAATGTTTGTTTTACGAGTCCAAAGAAAGAAAACTCAGGGTTTTTTCATGTTTAGAGAGTCTGAAAAACACTTAAATAAAACTCCAAAATGTCCTTTTTCGTAAAGTATTTTGACGAGACTGAAAAGGAGATAATCTACTGCTCAATATACATTTTCTTCAAATACTTTAATGAGCGTGAAAAGAACAAGATCGTTCGGAAATCATTTCATGTTTAGAGAGTTTAAAAGGAGCTTAAAGGGAACTCCGGGGGGTTCCTTTTTCGTATAACCTTTACGAGTCTGAAAAAGTGATAAAAGATTACTTGGTCACATTCTCTTGTATTTACGAGCACGAGAAAGAACAAAAGACTAATATCGGGATTGTTTTCATTTTTACGCAAGCTTAAAACAAAACAAAACTATGCTTGGGATAGATTTTATTTTTACACAAGCTTAAAACTAGCCAAAACTATGCTTGGACCTGGTTTCATTTTTACACAATATTGAACCAGAGGAAACTATGCTTTAGGTAGGTGGTTTCAATTTCTACACAAGATTGAACCAAAGAAAACTATTCTTGCGAATTCCCAATGCATAATTCAAAGATTGGTTTGTACTTAGCCCCCATCTTAAGAAGCTAGCGACATAACTTCAGCATGAAGTCCAGTGGATGAAATAAAATGCCCCCCAAGATATGTTTCATCCAACTGTAAAGGTGAATGAAAGGAAGCTTCAAATACTAGATGAAAGACTTTTCACTTGATTGAAACAGAGAGGGGAAAAAAAAATCTATTTCATTTTTTAATGAGCTTGACATGGGAACATGAACTATGCTCGTGAATCTAGGTTCAATCCCTAGACCTCTGTTTCATTTTTTAACGAGGTTTCCATGGAGACGCAAAACTATCCTCAATAGCTAGTTTCATTTTTTAACGAGCTTGAAATCATAAAACCATGCTCAAAGCTTGTTTCATTTTTTAATGAGATTGAAATCAGAAAACCATGCTCAAGGCTGGTTTCATTTTTTAATGATATTGAAATTAGAAAACCATGCTCAAAGATTCTCTTCTTAATCATGGATTCCAAGAGGACAATGCTCTGAAAGGACACCATGTCAAGGGATAAAACTCGGTCATGGCCTCCAAGAGATCTTCATTCGATGGAAGAAACACACTCTGGAAGGAACACATGTCGAGGGTTCTGACAAGGGTAAAGAGATTAGGATCTAAAAGCCCTATCAAAGAGACCACCATGTCAACTACCAAATCTAAGTCATAAGAGATTGATTTTACAATGAGAGGCTCATCTTCATTGGCAACTGAAGGCATGGGAGACAACGCAACATAATTAACCTGTGGTGGGGGATGTATCATATGCTTATAAGAACTGTTTAGGGAGGTCATTGAGTTGATGGTCAAGTGAGGACCAACGAACTAAAGTTGATCAATAGACACAATTATTCCATCGTGAGGGAAATATATCACATGAAAAAGAGTGGACACAATAGATTTCATGGCATAGACATAATCTCGCCCAAGGAGTAAATCGAAATCCAAGGGGTGTTGGACTACCATGACATCAATAAAGACAATTTTCCTTCTCAAAGTTATAGGAAAATAAGTAAGGATCCCTAATGGGTGACTGGTTCTTCTGTTAAAATATAACATATTCCGCATAACCGACACAAGCTGAGGATAACCCAAATCTTTCCAAGCAATAGAGGAAAAAATACTAACGAACGCACCTTCATCTATCAATGTTTGAGGAACGTCCCAACCACAAACTTGTACCATAATATTGAAAGGAATGTGAGAGGGAAGACGAGGGCCGGTTAGTGCACCCCAATAAAAAAGGATGGCTTCATTACTTGGAGGGGGTTCTACGAGAGAAGGAGGAATACCCATGATCATGGTAGATTCTGTATCAACAAGAAAAACGTGGGCAACATCGTATTTACTCTCTAGTGGGAGAGTATGATCGAATGATGACGAGATTAGATCAAACACTTGAGTTGCATTCTCCAAGGGGAGAATGGGGTCGACGGGTGGAAACAGGTTGACCACTTGGGTTTCATTCTCTAATGAGAGAGTGGGATCGACCGAGGATGGGATGGGATCGACCACTTGGTCAACTAGTTCAACTAAATACATGACCATATTGACTACATGATCAACTGGACTGACCGAAACAGGGACCACATTGATCATTCCATCAAATACAAGTGGGTCAAGAGTAATCTTGTGATAACTAGATGGAATTTGAGGTTGGGAAATAGTCATGTATTCCAGTAATTTCAAGGCTTCTTCCATACGAGGGAAAAAGTGAGTTTGATGACTCCCTCCACATAACATACATGGGAACTTGACTCTACTTTTCTTCTTCCCAACGGTATCTTGACTAGTGGATGGGAGGTCATCAACATGTTGTTCATAGGCTGATGACATGGGCTGGAGAGGGTTTGTATACCATGCTTCTATAACCTTGGATAGACGAGGGAAATCCTTAAGAATATGAATACCCTTACAAAGCCTGAAAGGGTACATGGGATTACAGGTTCTTTGGGTGATCTTAGCATCATCAACACTCCCAGTATGATTATTAGTAACTGGTTTTTTTCCAACATGTCAGGCAATGGTTGGAATATTAGACCCTTTCTTATTTTTATTCTTCTTAATCTTCCTTTTATTCTAATTCTTATCCACTGGGTTACTAGCTTCAGATCTTTCACTCGACGAAGTAGATGAAACAGAAGAAGACATTGCAAGTGAAGAAGGTGAAGGATATATTACTGGTGAAGAAGATGAAGGATCAACATGAGGTTGATTTTCTTGGTGGGGTGTTCTTACAACCGAAGAACTGGATGCATTTGGGATTACCGGAGTGGAAAACAACCATACCGAAAATCCAATTGTGAGACCTAGAAGGCTCAAAGTAGTGATGTAAGGAGGACCAATGTTTTCATAAGAAGGAAAAACAAAAGGTTCCCCTAGAAAAGGGTTTCCTTCATTGGTCATGTCGGGAAATGACATCATATAAAAATAGATCCAACCTAGAGTCTGCAAGGGAAAACAAACAGCACACGCTAAAAATATAGGAAGCAAACAAACAAACAAAATCTTCTTACAATCAACACGCTATTTGGTGATGAAATCCAACGTTGTGGGAACAATGTAGGAAGGGGCTGAGATAGAGTGGGTGGAAAATTTACATTGACGACCTTCTTAACAGAGTTACACCCTGGTGCAAGCTCCCACACATAATCATGGGTACACCCTCCAAGAATCGTGAGTGATTTTGGCCAACGTTGATTCCAGGTACTGTGAATACTTGCCCCTCCACAGTCACCTCATGTAAAGACCCTAAAGAGATAGGCCACTAAGGTTACAAATTACAACAATGATTCTTGAAGAAATAGTCGACAGTCAGATCCACACACAAAGGTAGGGTATCGAATCACGAAATCAACTCGAGAAGGTCCCCATGGGATTTTCTTCTCAAGTGACCCCCAATAATACGTACAATCTCTACATTAAGACCAACAGAGTAAGGTGAGTAACTCTGTCAACCCTAATCTAACCTCATGATTTACCCTTGTGTTAGAAGGGCTTCCAAGGATGAAATGTAATAAGTGGATTTACTACTCCCTAACTCAAGATACTATGTTTGTTTGCAGCTTTGGAAAGTTATATTTCACACCTATTCCAAAGCCCTACACTCTAAGAAAATATAAAAATGTCTAATCAATTTTTATAAGCGCTTTATTTTAAGGTTTTTGTTTACTCAAGAGGAAAATGGCATGGACTAAATGATGTTTTGACCAACTCTAAACAATGCAAATAAATGAGAATGAAAATATTTCACTTCAATTAAAGCTATATTACGAGAACGAGAAAAATATTTATCATTCCCAGATGCACAATGTCCCATAAATTTTATTAAACTCATCAATCTCAAGATCTTCAATAAATGAAACAAAGAGATTGTACACCAATACATGATTCTTAGCCCCCCTCAGCCATGAGGGGGAAAAAATTTTAGAATTCAAGACCAAAAAATGCCAAAAAAACCATGCAATTTCGCTACGTCAAATGCAAGGATGCCCCCATTCTAATGAAAAGCAAGAAATTTAAAACTTTTTGTTTTCAAATATAGCGAAAAGAAATAGAAAATATCTATAAAACAAATCAATCCATTTTTTTTTTCTCTTTTAACATGAACTATTCAGAAAAAGAAGTGTTCTTTCACTAAACAATTCTAAAGAAAAACTATGGTTTGTAATTGAAAGACACTCAAAGAAAGAGATCAAATATTTCAAAATAAAACAAGATAAAACAAAGAAAATATGGCTAAAATCAGATTCAAATCTTGTCAAGCAAACTGTAATTAGACCTAACAAATCACCCCAAACACTTATCACAGATCTAGGCAGGGTAAACCATCAAAAAGTAAAAAAATTCACAAAATCGTCGTGGGATACCAGCAAGCACAGTACGACGATCTTAGATCACCGCAGGCTAGATAACAGTACAGTACGATGACATCGCACTATGTCTAAAGGTAGGGTTCATTGATCCTATATCGTCGAATTGTCCCTCAAAGTAGGGTGCGACGATCAAAGGAAAAATGGAAAAAATAAAAAGCAAGAAGGGTTTCTAGTGAATTTAAACAGTCAAAGAGTTCATCTGGATCTCCCAGTGACTCAGAAAGTAGAACCCAGTAAATTAAAGAAAGAAAGAAAGATAAAATAGGAAAAGAATATTCTCCCTAGTATGGTCGCCAATTTTGTTATCAGAAAAATCGGTAAGTGAGGACACGAATAGATCTCCCTAGTTTTACCTCGAAACTAGAACAAAACAAGACAAAATATAAAACTTCCCCTATGTTTTAGTTATCAAACATACTAACTAACAAGAGATAAATGACATACCTTTTAAATGTCATTTTTCCTTGATAATGTCATCTTCTCTCCATTCAAAGGCTTATAGGATGCTGAACCTGTAAATAGACACAAGCCCACAAAGTGAAAGCAACAACGTATACTCAACAAAACCTATGTATCTGATCAAGCAGTCATACAATAAAATAAGACCAATTGTATGGGAAAGAAATATATCACTGTATTAAATATATGAAAACAAGAATACAACCGGTTCCTTGATGTTGTAAGGCCCCTTCCAACAGTCTCTTTCTTCCCACACACTTCTGATCCACGGATTCTGTAACTGTAGATTTGATAGCTACTCATAATTATTATTCAATCAAGTTATTGCCAACTTTTCCAAGCTAATTTCCCAAGCTACAAAACAACGGAATTTCCCCATGAGAACTCCTATCCTTTTATAGGATGAAAAGGATAGGGTGAGGAGGTTAGGATGATCCCAAGAGATTAGGGATGTGACTCAGATCCAAACCGATCGGAGGCCAAGTCACCGTCAAAGCTTCTCTTCTAGAATAACTGAGAAGATGCTCTTTTTCCTTTGTATAGAAATCGTTGCACCTTTAAAACTAAGAAAATTTCAATAACGTCATAGGTCACTCTAGTGAAACCTGTGAAGATCCTATATCGTCTCACCCTTAACACTATGAAAGATGCGACAATCCCTTTTTATAAGGTTTTTGACAAAGGAAAAGTATAATTTCATATCTTTGGGAAAAAATATCTTCATTCTTCTTCAGGGATTCATGCCATTGATCCTTATAAAGGCAAAGGATAGGTTTACATAATTAACGGTCATAGGGGTGACAAAAATAATGTGTAACAATATAGTCTGTTAAAACACCATGTAGAAGTGTTAAGACTCATGTTGGAAAGATGCAAGAAATTTCATATCTCTTTGAACATCAAGAAATGGATTTTCGGGACACCCTTTGGAATATTGTTGGGATGTATAGTGTGAAAATAAGGCTTATTAGTAGATCCTTCTAAGGTTTCACTAATTGTAAATTTACCACCACCAAAATCAATGCACCAATTAAGAGAAACACTGGGACTATTACTGCAAGTTTATAAAGGGGTATGCGCAAATTACTGCACCTATTGAAAAATTGTTAAAGACGGACACCGTATTTCAATGGAATGAGGACTATGGAAAAGGATTGGACGCCTTAAAAGAAAATTTTCTCAAAGCACCTATCCTCGTATTCCCAAATTGGGAAATGACATTTCACATGCATGTAGATGCATCATCCATAACACTTGGAGCAATTCTAGCATATCCAAGAGAAGGGGAATTGGACACCCTATATCATTTGTAAGAAATTTTTTTTCATAATTAGAATAGAAATACAACAACACACAAAGAGAAGGACTAACCATGGTATATGCACTTCATAAATTTAGGCACTATTTATTGGGCAAACACTTTAAAATGTTCACAGACAATTCTTCCCTCAAATATCTAGTCAACAAGCCAGTGTTGGGGGGGAGGATGTTTATATGGATATTTTATTCCAAGAATTTGATTTCAAAGTGATAGTCAAACCATGGAAGATGAATGCAGGACCTTATCACCTGTCAAGGGTAACTAATGGAGAAGAACCTACTATCTTGGAAGACAAATTCCCTGATGCACAACTATTTTCAGTGCAGGTGGATGATGAATACTTCACCGATATTATTGAATATTTGAGAACGAAGATTGCACCACAAGAGTTTAGAACTGTGAAGAAGAAAAATATGGTAGTTAGAGCTGTAGAATGTCAACTAATTGTAGGACATTTATACAATATGGGTGTAGATAGGATTTTTAGAAGGTGTGTATTAGAACATGAAAGGCCCAGAAGTTTTGGAGAAGCTCAAGAAGGTATAGTTGGAGGACACTATGCAGAAAAAGATACCACACAGAAGGTATTTCAGACAGGATTATGATGGCCAATAGTCCATAAATATGCCAAGGAATATTGACAGAAATGTGATGTTTGTTAGAGGGTTGGAAAACCAAAAAAAAGGGATAACGTGCATTTAAGACCACAAGTAACTTTGTAGGTATTTGAAAAATGGGAAATAGACTTTATGGGACCAATCAATCTACTAGAAAAAATCTCAGGAGATAGATATATCATTACTATGACGAAATACTTAACACGATGGGAATAAGCAACACCAATCAAATACTATAGCGTAGAGAAAACAAACACACTTCTTGTTTGAGAAAGTGATCGCCATATTTGGATCTTCCAGTATTATGATGAGTGACCAAGGTAATCATTTTATCAATAATACCATCAGGGATATGACTGAGGAGTTTGAATTCTATCACTAGAAGAGTACACCATACCACCCTCAAGAAAATGGAACAGTAGAATATTTCAATAAGATCTTAGAAAATGCTTTGACTAAAATATGCAGTGTTAACAGGGATGATTGGGACTTGAAGACACCAGTAGTGCTATGGGAATACAGGACCACATGTAAGAAGTTGATAGGACATACACCATTTAGATTGGTGTATGGGTAGGAAGAAATAGTGTCATAAGAATTTCTGGTACCTAGTCTATGCATAGCAGCAATTACCAACATGACAGAAAGAGGCGCAGTAAAGGAAAGGTTAAGTCAATTAACGCAAATGAAAGAGGACAAGATTTTGGGATGATTTCACTAGGAATTAAAGAAAGAAAGAGACAAATCCTGGCATGTTAGACATGTTAAGAATAATTTTTTTTAAGGAGGGATACCTAGTCCTTCTCTATGATAGTAAATTTTTTCAACATCCTTGTAAGTTTAGAATGCATTGGCTAGGGACATTTGAAGTAAATATTGTCACATATGAATTAAATACTATCACAAATGGGGAATATGCATAACTAAAGGTCTTGGGAGGAATAAAAATGAAAGGAATGATCAATGGTAGTCGACTGAAACTGTAGAGGTACAGTCAACCTACAAACCCTTAAAGGTCACAGTGCAGTGAGAAATTAATATATATATTGTACTATAGCAGAGATTAGGACAAAAAAATGATAAAAATAAATAAAAAGGAGAAAAAGAATACAAAACAAATACAAAAATAGAAAATGGAAGACAAACACAAAAAAATGAAGAAGTTAACTAAACCATAAGAAAGTGAGAAAAAAGTTGTGCATGGTAATTACCATGAGAAACATCAGAATATAACGCACAGGAAAAAATATACTTGGTGCAAATACATGCAAAAAGTAAAAAAGTAACACGATCGGGTCTATAAAAGGCAGAAAGCACACATTTATTAAACACTTAGCAATTTTTTAGCACAGAGTGAAATACAAAGAGCATGCCCTAGATGGAATTTTACCAAGAAGAAAGAGGGTGTTCGAATTAGAGAGAATATGCTCCCACTGAAGTTTAACGCTCCATGCCACTATGTATGGGTTACTCGGTAGGGTCAGAGGCGCAAGGAAAGAATGAGACAACCCGAAAACATGGTCAAGCTCAAAGATTTCACCACCTCATATATAGATTCAATTATCCCAACATGGGTTGAAGAGGAAAAATCAATAGTGAAATAAGGGGAAATAGGGAAGAGCTCTAAGGCTCAGAATGGTATTTTGAAAATTAACCCTGAGATGCCTGCAAATCCCAACAAAACAATGGGACTGCGACAGTCCCACAAATGCGAGGAAGAGTTGGCCGAGGATATCACCGACCAACCAGAGTCTAAAAGGGAAGAAGAGGACATAGACGTATCAGTGGTAGGGCTATCTGTTGTGGGACATAAAATAAAGGCACAAGACACCATGGATATTACACTCCCATATCTCCCAGATGCAATAATTATTGTGGACAATATGCTCAGAAAGGTACCCAAACTCAGATACTCGAACCACGATGTGCGCGAGGTGACCAAATTTCTGGATTTTCCCGAAGATTCATTTTTATTTAGCAAAGGGGAAATTGGAACCCTTGGTAAACCAATAATGGAGCTCGCGTAGTGGATAAATGGTTTGTATAACTATGGTATTCTGAACCTATTGGATATACCACATTTTGAGCATGGTAAGAAGGTCGGGTTGTGTGTCAAATAACTAGTCATTCACGTACATGGATGCATCCTATGGATGGATAGGCCAGTACAAATATATGTGGCACTTATTTCCAAGATCACAGGACTACTGACAATCGGTGCACAACCATAGGAATACCTGGATAACAAGGTGCATGAGAAGGATATAACAGAGCTGGTCAAAGTGTAGTTTGGAACCATTCGGGGCAATAGAGGCATCGTACTCAAAGATATCAATGATAATGTGACAAGGTCCACCAACAAGCTCATGCATTTCAAACTATTGATGAAAATCTGAAAATAAGAAGCACTAGCATGCGTTATTGCAGTAGTCGCGCAGTGCACGGAAGCAGTAACGTTTAGCTGGGTGCCATACCTACTAAACCTGTTTTTGATAGACTGTAGAGACACGTAGGACAATGGAAGTGAGTTCCATTAGTCCTGGATGATCATTTTGATAGCATTAATAGGATGGCAGGATCCAAAATTCTCATCCTTCTTGGATAGGATGGGGAAATTCTATGTGGCCAGATATGAGTCCCTTTGACAGGCCAAGGATATCAAGACACAACAAGAAAATAAAGTTGTTTTCTCAATGTTTATATAAGACATACAACAATTCATAGCTAATGTGTGGTACATACTTGTGGATGTAGTCTATGAGACAAAGGGGATAGACAAGTTCAAGGCATCTAGGAATCACATGTGGATCCAGGTCGCAAGGGATCGAAAGAAGGAATGGCTAGAAATGTAGTACTACATCACCAAAGAGGAAGTGGACTGGATAATTAAAAATTGGCTTGCGTAGTGGTAGCTTCCAGTAACAAAACTAGCCATGAGGATAGTCACGATGCAATGCTCTAGGCCTATATACAAGGCTGAAGAAGGTCCTTCAACAAGAAAATACATCTCAGTCGAAAATACTAGAATGACTATAATGCGAAATCAGCCAATCGGGAGCAACGTAGTACCGAAACGACCAAGGAATACATGCAACCAACCATAGACTAGAAAGAAGGATACTTCATGGGATGGAGAAGAAAGGACCAGGGTAAGAAAAATGGGGCACAACCATCACAGACAACACAAATCCCGCGTAGGAAAAAGAGGCGCAAAAGAAAAGGAAGTATGAGACAAAAGACCTAGTCATCACCCTAACAGAGGATGATGCAGAGCTAGTCACTGACAAGGTCCAATATACGAGAGAAGAAGTGGTATGAATTGCAAAGGCGCAAAGAGCAGAGATCATGGCCAAGATCATAGAGTTCCATGAGAATATACAATAACTATGAAGCCAGGTAGGACCACAAGCCACAACATAGCAAAAGGAAAAGACATAGTGGCCACCTACACAAAAATAAGGAGAGGAGACAATGCAGTTGGGATTCCAGGGTAGGGAAAAATTTATGGCCATGTGACAAATGATCATATTGGATCAGGAGACTATGAAAAAACCCCTGGGGGATGTGAAAAAATTGGAAGTTTTCATGGCACAAATACCCACCAAGGAACTATATGGCCTCCAGGCCGGTCTCATGCAAGAAGTGCAGTCCATGGCCCATGTGGATGCAACAAACTTGGATGTGGTTAGAGAATTTGTTGAAATTCTACAAATCACATGTGAACAACTGACCTCAGAGAAAGAGGAGGAGAAAGAATGCATAGATAAATTAGAACAAGGATTAACAATAATTGATGATCTCATCCCAGACAAAGTGAAAGCACCTAAGAGGAGTGCAACAGAGAAGATCAACCTGATCTCACAAAAAATTTACCGATATAAGAAAGAAATTGAGGATATCAAAGAAAGGCTCAACCCTACGACTCCTCATGAGGTCCAAGAACAAAGAGAACAAGAATCTTTACTCAAGATCGCTGAGATGGAAAAATAATCCAGGAAAGTGGAAGAGTTGTTCTACAAAACAACACAAATATGGACTATCCTCGAAGAACATGAAAATGTCCAACAATGGGATAATGAAGAGGAGGGAATCAATTCTTCCATACAATAACTCAAGTAATGACACAAAACAATGAGCATCACAAAACGCTTGAAGGGAACTAAAGAAATGAAGACTCTATAGACATAGTTGAAAACCGTGCAGACACACAAGAAAGAAAGACAAGATGAATTGGAACCCCTCCAAGAACAAGAAGAACAAATGATTGTGTAGTTGGAGGAAGAGAAGACAAGTAGAGAACATGGACAAACCAAGAGAGAAATATTAATGTAGGAGAAAATAACAACATAGACAATAGAGACACTAACAACAAAAGTTACGTAGATGAGAGAAAAAGGAAAGGAACTAGTAGAAAATTTCCGCAATTTGGACATGGAAGTTTGGGGAGAACACACCACCTAAATCGATCGAGATGACACACATGTCAGTGTTGGGGGCTTGTTGGACGCAAACGTATTTTTAGAAGGAAGACTATTTTGAGCACAGGCCTAATTTGGAAAAAATAATAGCTGGCAGGAAACGTAGCATGCAAGAGAAAGAGAAACATGCAAGAGGAGAATAATGCAAGGCGATAAGGTAGGAAAAACCTAAGCATGATAGGGTTAGGGTTTTTGACAAAGACTATAACAACTATAAGCCTATAAAATATTATAAATAAGAACCTAGGAGGTCTAGGTTAGGGGTTTAGATGAGTTCGGTTATTACTGATGAGTTGATGACGATTATTATGATTGTAATAAGGTTGTAGAAGAGTCAAGTAAGCTATATTTTGAGGGTTAGATCTTATTCTGAGGAGCTTGGTGTGATCTAGTCCACGTCAGAGAGGTTCCTGAACCTCTTCAAAATTGTAGGATTGAAGATGTATTGTGCACAATGCTAGACTTTGTAATAGACATAATAAAAGAGCAGGGAAGCCAAATCTTTGTGGACTTATCCTAAGAGGGGGTGAACCATGGTAAAACTTGTGTTATATGTGATTTTTATTGAATGAATTTTCTTATATTAATTTTTAGTTTATGAGTGAATGAATAGCTATATGTATTAGCATGGATGCATGAGGTTAAAGATGAATGAATCCTAGAAATACTTGAATGAATAACAATATTAATGCATGAAGAAGATACAATACATCCACTGATCCCCACCCATTCCTAGACTGCAAGAATTTGAGCATTGCAGTCACCCATAAAGTTATCTCGAGTGAGACTGCTCTATGTGCGTTGTGTGTAGCATTTCCTTTTAGTTTACCAGGAGGGATGATAATTTTAGAGGGTTTTGTTGGAAACTTGTTCAAATTTGAAACTAGGTCAGACTAAGAAGTAGAAGGGAGATTTAACCCAATATTCATTTTTCCTTAGGATCAACCCCATTGAGTTGCAACATAAATCCTTTCTTTTTGTTTAGAATCATTATAATTCACATGGTAGATCCTACCATTACCATTCATGGG
>JZKD02S1873509.1:257601-288731 GCA_000966675.3 Picea glauca
TACTTGGAGCCCTCATATCTACTCCACGTCTCCCTTTGATATGACGACCATGAATGACTTTGGATCTTTACCCACAGCTCATAGATATATGCCTTTTCTCCCTTATGAACTCTGATGGCTTAGATTCACTTTGGGTGATCGGATGGTTAAGATTCACTTTGGATTTCTGGAATTTCAGATTTTGGAAATATTAACTCTCAAACCTTGCCTCCTCTTGGGATCACAGTATATGACGACTCAAATCCACTTTGGGTGATTTGACGCCTGTGATTACTTTGGGTTTCCGGCTCTCCGAAATTCGGGAATCTCAGATCTCAAACCTTGGTAGGTTTCAATTTCCTGTACGTGAAAAGTGATAAGGCTCATGCACCTTTCTCCTATCATACAATTGTCGCTCCTTTGCACTGTGATCCAATGACCACTGTCGCTCCTCCTCCTGAGCTTCTTATTTATTTCAACTTAAAATATTTATCAGTCTTCAAAGCTTTCAAACCTTTTCTCCTCCTACGAGTCTGACTCTTGGATCTCGTCAAAACTTCTAAAAAGTGTTATCCCTTTTGAGCTTGATCCTTAAAGTATTCTTACTTCCCATGCACTCCTTGTGTTCTCAGGATTTCGATAACTTAGATCAAAGGATTTCTTGAAAATAAATTCTTCTTGCCCACCTGGCGTTCCTCTGTTCCAATTCTTAGATGCTTAGTCACTTCTTGATGATGTGCACTCCTTTCACCTGGTCTAATGTTACTTTGTTCTCTATGAACTTCTCTGAGTCAATCCAAGACTCAATTGACGCACTCCTTGTGTTCGAGATGCACACCTTCCATACAAGTTTCAGAAGAGAAAGAATTGAAACTTATCAAGTTTCATCACAAACTCATACGATCAACTTCTCGAACAATCATACATGAACAAAATGAAATAAATCACATACCCAGAATATAACATTCATTAATTCATAGATCAAATGAACACAATCCAAGATTTGGGACAATTCTGCCTGTTCTATTCATTCCTGAAAACAAATTACATAATCTTGCATTTCTCCATTGCATCTTTCTTCTACTCTACTATGATGTACTAATTTCTATCTCTATCTCATGGTCATCATCTGGTAACTTTACAATACAACAAAAAATATCTAAGGACCGGCTCCATGATCTCTTGTCATCCTGTCTATAACCTATCCTATCAAACTCTTAGCGGTTACCTACTCTGTCCTATTACAATAACTAATAGTTATTTCCAGATAAGAGTCAAAACTCTATATCTGCAACCCCTTACACTCCTTAAGACTTCACAAAAAAGTTACATATTTAAAATGTTGTTCATGGAATATCTCAACAACTGATTTATCTCTGAAATTAATGTTGAGATTTCACGTCCCTGCCTCCATGCTTGCATATTTGACTTTGAAGGCAATGCTCTTGCATCATACTCCTCTGGTTAAAATTTTCATGGAATCTTGTCCATGAGATCCTACACTGTCTTTCCATGCTTCAAAATATCAGGTTATGTGACCCAACTTGCATCTTCCATTGGATTATCTTTCCAGTTCACTAAATACTCAGGATATCTCTTCCTCCTCGTCTTCTTTCCATCTCTTTATTCAATGGTTTTCTCCATCTGAGGTTTTTTTGTTGTGGGCAATTGTTCTTCGCACTAAACTTATTTTTGATCAACCGATTCTCCTGCCTCATCTCTCATGTATTGATACAGGTCTACAAAATTGAATATTGGTGATATCCCAACATTGTCTGACAAATCAATTTCATAAGAATTGGCTGTGAATTTTATGAGAATCCTGCATGGTCCTATATTCTTCATCTTCAATTTGTTATACGTTCCCCTTGTAAACCTTTCTTTTATCAAATGAGCTAAAAATTCATCTCCAACTTCAAATTGAACTTCTCTCCTCTTTTCATCAACTTTTCTCTTATATTTCAGGCTGTTGTTCTATAGTTTTTCTCTGACTTTGTCATGGAGTTTCTACATTTATGTTGCAAAATACTCTACTCCATAACTTTTGAAATCATCTTGACTCAAATCTCTCAACTCGGTAATCCATATTGGTTGTATACCATACACAATTTCAAATGGACATTTTCCTATTCTCTTGTTTACTAAATTGTTGAATGCAAATTATGCTTGTGTTAGAATCTGATCCTAGTGTTGACCTTGCTTAGTGACTAAACTTCTCAACAAGTCTCCCAGACTCCTATTTACTACTTCAGTTTGTCCATCTGTCCGAGGGTGATATGATGAACTAAAGGACAAGTTTGTCCCCATCCTCTTCCATAGAGTCCTCCAAAAGTGTCCTACAAATTTGGTGTCCCTCTCTAAGACTATGCTCCTAGGCAATCCATGTAGTCTCACCACTTCTCTGAAAAACAAATTGGCTATGTGTGTATCATCGTTTGTTTTCTGGCATGGTATGAAATGTGACATTTTTGAAAATATGTCCACCACAACAAATATGGAATCACTCCCTTTCTGAGTTCTAGGCAATCCCAAAACAAAATCCATATTGATTGCATCCCACGACCTTTTTGGAATTGGTAATGGATGATACAAACCAATGTTTTGTTGTCTTCCTTTTTCACATTGAAAAATTATGCATTTGTTCACAAAATGTTTCACCGCTGCCCTCATGCTTGACCAATAATACAAATTACTCATCCATGCAACTCTCTTATCCTGACCAAAATGTCCAGCTAAACCTCCATTGTGTTTCTCTTTTAGCAGGTTATCTCTCATTGAGCACTTTGGTATGCATAATTGGCTTCCCTTGAATAATAATCCATCCTAGATAATATATTTTGTCCATGGGCTTCTGTCTCCCAGCAAAGGATTCTTACATGCCTCATAAACTTCCTTAAAATCTACATCTTTTTTATACATCTCCTTGAGGTGTTCAAACCCTAAAGTCTCCACTTGGAATTCCTGTACAATCAAACTCCTCCTGCTAAAAGCATATGCAACTTTGTTAGCAGCTCCAACAATATGTTTAATAACAAAAGTAAAATTCTGCATAAATTCTACCCATTTAGCATGTCTTTGGTACAACTTTTCTTGACTAGTAATAAATTGCTAAGCTTGATTATCACTGTACAAGACAAATTCTTTAGGAATTAGATAATGTCTCCACTTCTTCAAAGCTTGAATCACTGCATAAAATTCTTTGTCATATGTGGAATAATTCTTCTTAGCGTCATTGAACTTCTCATTGAAATAAGAAACTGGTCTATTATCCACTCAAGACTTCTCCAATAGCTAATACACTTGCATCACATCTCACTTGAAATGTTTTTCCAAAATTTGGCAAGACTAGAATTCATTGTTTTGTGATCTTCTCCTTCAACACTTTGAAACTTTTTTCAGCTTCCTCTATCCAACTAAAATACTTGTGTTTCTTCTTCATAGTGTCCAACATGGGTGCACATATACCACTGAAATTTCTGATAAACTTTCTATAAAATCTTGATAACTCATGGAAACTTCTTACCTCAAATATGTTGCTTGGTGATGGCTATTCTCTGATTGCTCTCGCCTTTTCTGGATTCATCTTCAATTCATTTGAAGAGACCATAAAACCCAAGTATATGACTTCCTTCTTCATAAAAGATCTTTTCTTCTGATTTATCAACAATTTTTCTTGCTACAACTTTTCCATCACTAATGTCAGATGTATTAAGTGTTCTCTCTTTGTCTTACTAAAGACTAGTATGTCATCCAGATATACCATGGAAAATTTTTCTATGAAGTCTTTCAATACTTCATTCATCAATCTCATAAATGTGCTTGGTGCATTTGTCAACCCAAATGGCATGACCAGCCATTCAAAAAATCATTCATTTGTCTTGAATGATGTTTTACATTCATCTACCTCTCTCATTCTTATTTGATGATATCCACTCTTCAAGTCTATCTTGGAAAAATAGCTTGCTCCACTCAAACAATCCATCAAATCATCCATCCTCGGTAAAGGAAATCTATACCTAATGGTTATCTTGTTGATGGCTCTAGAATTTGTACACATTCTCCATCCTCCATCCTTCTTTGGACTTAATACAATCGGTAATGCACATGGGCTTAGGACTTCCCTGAACAATCCTTTATCCAACAACCCCTAGACTTGATTTTTGACTTCCTCATTCTCCCTAGGTGTCAACCTATAATATTCTTTGTTTGGTAAAATATCTCCTAGAATAAGGTCAATATGATGGCTTATAATCCTAATGGTTCGCAATGAGTGAGGTAACTCATCCAGTACTATGTCAACAAATTTTTCTAACAGTTCCTATATTTCTTCAGGAAAATATTCCACATAAGTATTTGTAAGGATAACTCTAGGCTTCCTCACTACAACAAACTGCATTTGTTTCTCCTTCTTGAATTCATTCAAGAGTTCCTTCTCACTCATGAGAAGTATACTTGAAATAGCCTCCCTCTTTTGTTCTTTGTCTTCTATGGGTAACGACATATGTGTCCTACCATTCTTTTCTAGGGTATAAGTATTCTTTCTTCCATCATGAATAACATTTCTGTAAAACTTCCATGGTCTCCCCTATAAAATATGATAGACATCCATAGTAACTACATCTCATAATATTTCATCCCTATAACCTCCTAATTTAAATTCAACTTGGCATTGTTGACTTACCATTACTTGATGACCTTTCTACAACCATGATACCTTGTATGGGTTTGGATGTGCAGTTGTCTCCAGCCCCAGTTTCTCCACCATATCTGTGGATACTAGATTGTTAGTGCTCCCACTGTCTATGATCACGTTGCAAACTCTGTCTTTCATCTTGCAAGCAGTTCTGAACAAACTTGTTCACTGAACGGGTTCCTCCATCTCGTTCTCTGGTTTAAGAAGAATTGTCCCCATCATGAGGTTATTTCCTCCTTCTGCTTCTTTTGCTTCCACATGCTTCTATGCTTCAACAACATGTTCTTCACCTCATCCTTCTTTCTTTCTCTCAGGACATTCGCAAGACTGGTGCCCTGATTTTCCACAAGTATAACATATAACTTCACCTCCTTTGGCTCTTCCTCTTCCTCTTCCTTTGGAAAAATAGATTCTTCCTCTATGTTGTCCTTCCTTAGAACTTCCAACTTTCTCATGGTGACTATGTTGTTTGTCAGCTTCATGCTTCGATTTCTGGAACTTCTCTTTATTGGTTCCCTTACCTCTTCTTGAATTTCCTCTTCTGCTTCGTTGGATTTTTTTCCTGACCATTTTTTCTTCATCTTTCAAGGCTGCTTGATAAGCATCCTCGACTTTACTAACATAAATCATCCTGATTTCCTCTTGTATTTCATATCTCCACCTATTGATATATCTGGCTGTCTTTTCATGCTTATTTTCTTTCTATCCAACCCTGATGTTCAGTCTATAAAATTCCTCAGTGTACTCCTTCACTGATAATTTATTTTGTCTCAAGTTTTACAATCTTCTTAATAGATTGATTTGGTAATCCTTCAGAATAAATTTGGCTTTCATCTTGGGTACTGTCCTATCCTAACTTTTATTTTTTTGCTTACCATTACTCTTGCATTAGTCTTCCAGTTCATCCCACCATAGCGCTGCATGACCTTTCAGTATTGTCACTGCATGCTTCACCATATTGTCTTCTTCAATATATTTGTAATTTAAGTACTTGTCCATAGCACGTACCCAATATAACAATTATTCAACTTCCAAAGTGCCTTCATACATTGGTACCTCTATCTTCTCTCTAGCTCCTATCTTTGAAACATATTTTACTAAGCGATCTTATGCAGCATCCTCTACTACATTTTCTTCGACCTCTATATCCTCGCTCTCAACTTCACTAATATCTCTAGCGTCTGGTTCTATTCTCTGCGATGTTTCCATGGTGTCCAGTCTCATTTGGAGTTGCCTCATTTCTTCTTCCATTTCTTCATTCGCTCTACGCCTTCTAGGTGGCATGATTCCACTGCATCACCTTCTAGTGCCTACGAACATAAATTAAATTTTGATACCACAATTGATACCAACTTACCTTCTTTCTCCTTTTGTCTATTGTCTGCAAATAAACTCAGTATCATCTCTAATACCACCTGATGCAACCCCCCTACTTCCCCATAGGGCTACACAACCTCCCGGTCAAGGATTTTCGATTTTTGAGTCGAGTGACTCCCTAGAACCTTAATGGTCCCCTTCAATATCTAAACACACACCCTTTCGGATCCTTGGTGCAGGTCTGATAACAACCACAACCTTTCCTTTCGCTCTTCTGCGAAATCGAACAGTGTATTGGGTGTTATCTCTTTTTCTGATAAGCCCTCTCTTGATATGACCTTGGGCGATGCCTTCTTGTGACCACATGATTGTGGGCACAACCAATAGAGGTTTGGCATCAAACTTATTTTCGACCCGCAATTCTCCTTGAACCTCCACATGTCCTCTCAGAAAAACCATGGTATGGATTGTGGCCCACCCTCAATGTTTTAAAGTCCGCACAACTCCTGTCCCTGCAATGCTATGGGATATTCGATCTCACGATCTTCACGATACTATCTGAACTGATGATTCATATCTTCTCTTTCCAAATCCATGGACTAGATCTTCCCCTTCTTGATTGACGATCGAGATCTCTTCGCGATTCTGGACTACGCGGTTTTGAAATATCAAACCCTTCTTTATTTTGTACTTCAATATTCCATAGCTTACGATCTGCAGACACCTGTCATGCTTAATCAATGGTCCTACTTCCACTTCCGGTGTTTGACCTTTCAAATCAGATCAATGGTCCTATGACCCCCTTCTCAATCAATGGTCAAGATCTCCTTCGGGTTTCAGACTTCTGATATTTCAAATCTAAAACCTCTTTTTCCCAATGGCTTTTATCCGAAGACTATAATCCGCTGACAAGTTTCCTCCTAATATAATGATCGAGGATTACTTTGGGTCTTTACCCGGAGCTCACAAATTGGTGCCATGTCTCCCTTTTATTTAATGGTCATGAATTACTTCGGGTCTTTACACAGAGCTCTCAGTTATATGCCACGTCTCCCTTTGATCCAACGACCACGAATGACTTCGGGTCTTTACCCAGAGATCACAGATATACGCCACGTCTCCCTTCTAAACTCCGATGGATCATATTCAGTTTGGGTGATTGGATGGTTGAGATTAATTTCGTATTTCTGAAACTTCAGACTTCGGAAATTTTAACTCTAAAACCTTACCTCCTCTTGGGCTCATAGTATCTGATGGCTCAGACCCACTTCGGGTGATCCGACGCCTGATATTACTTCGGGTTTCTAGCTCTCTGGACTTCGGGAATATCATATCTCAAACATTGGTAGGTTTCTTTCTCTTGTATGTGTGAAGTGCTTAGGCTCATGCACCTTGCTCTGATTAGACGACTGTCGATCCTTTGCACTGTGATCCAGTGGCCATTGTCACTCCTCCTCCCGAGCTTCTTATTTCTTTCAACTTAGAAGATTTATCAATATTCAAAGGTTTCAAACATTTTCTCCTCCTACGAGTCTGACTCCTTGATCTCGTTAACACTTATGAAAAGTGCTATTCCATTGGAGCTTGATCCTTAAAGGATTCTGACTTCCCATGCACTCCTTGCATTCTTAGGATTTTGATAACTCAAATCGAAGGATTTATTGAAAATAAATTCTTCTCGCCCACCTGACATTCCTTTGTTTTGGTTCTTCGACGCTGGGTCACTTCTTGACTCTGTGCACTCCTTTCACATGGTCACTCCGAGTCAATCCGAGACTCAATCGATGCACTCCTCTCATTCGATATGCACACCTTGCATACGAGTTTCAGAAGAGAAACAATTGAAACTTATCCAATTTCGTCACAAACTCATACGATCAACTTCTCAAACAATTATACATGAACGAAATGAAATAGATCAAATACCCAAAATATAACATTCATTCATTCATACATCAAATTAACACAATCCAAGATTTGGGACAATTCTTTCTGTTCTATTCATTCATGAAAAGAAATTACATAATCTTGTATTTTTCCACTGCATATTTCTTCTACTCTACTATGCTCTATTGATTTATATCTCTATCTCATGGTCATCATTTGGTAACTTTACAATACAACAAAAACTATCTAAGAACCAGCTCCACAAGCTCTCATCATCTTGTTTGTAACCTATCCTATCAAACTCTTAGTGGTTACCTACTCTGTACTATTACATTAACTATCAATTATTTCTAGATAAGAGTCAACACTCTATATCTGCAACCCCTTACAGTCCTTAAGACTTTACAAACAAGTTTCATATTTAAAATATTGTTTACAAAATATCTCAACAACCAATTTATCTCTTAAATTAATGTTGAGATGTCACATCCCTACCTCCATGCTTGCGTCTTTGACTTTGAAGGTGATGCTCCTGCATCATGATGATACAAGGTCTTTGGTATGGTTCTTCACGCATTGAGTCGGTGCACGGGAATCGCATACCAAAATAATATTACACACATTCCATAGTTTTTCTCACACCATATTGAGTGGACGATCTTGAGGCTAGTGAGCCTTTGTATATATGTTGTTTTTTATAGGCTGGTGATCCAGGTTATTATAGGATAAAATTCTTATATGATTATTAGACTAGGGATCCTCGATGCTAAAGGCCATCATGCCTATATTGTAATTGTAAATCATACTCATATTATTAATTAGTTACACCACTGAATGCAGACCAACCAAACAAAAGAGATGGGGGGGTAAACTACACTAGAAAATGGTAAGTGAGATAAGAGTCTAGGAAAGGGGCTAAGATAAAGGGGGATTGAGCCCAATGGAATATTTTATTAATATTCCTAAAAAGTTAAAGTATGGATATAAATTTATATATTATATCCTAAGTTTCTAAAGGGGGGAGAAGAGAGTCCTTTGGGTTCCATGTGTCATAAAAGGCACATGCATATATATAATAGGGATATTTAGTGTATTTCCCATCATTCCTAGATTATCCACTCATGTTTTCCTACCATCCTGTCATCCATGCTACCATCTATACCTGTACCTAGTTTGGCTAAAGGATGAAGACGTGGGTTCTTAGGCCCGTGGTCGAAGAAGCGGGTAGTTAGGTCCATAGGAAATTCTCTCCAGGTGAGAGATTTTCTATGTTGAATAAGCAGGTTGTAAGGCCGATGAGTAGTTTCTCTAGGCCATAAACTACTCGAAATTGTTCCTTGGTGTGTTGGGAAATGGCTATAGGGATCTGAGGCTTCCTGTTGTTGAAGCCTCAGAATGGAAGCAGGGCAGTCGAAGTACTATTGAACAGAGAAGGGGCACACTTTTTGGGGTGGAACATGCATGTGGGGAATGAGAGACTGTAGACTAGTTGCAACAATTGGGAACCTTGGACTGAGAAATTATGACGCTTTTCAAACCTTAGACTGGATTATTATTTCCTTTTCCCTGGTAGAGTTTATCCCCATCTTGGGTGTGACCCACTATTGAGATTATGAATAGTGTGGTCTATGGCTGGAAGGAACGTGGAACATTTGCATGCAGTTAGTGTATATTTTCTGAGAAAGTGTCTTTCATGGGATTATTTCAATTACTGCGTGTGTGCAATTATAAGTGTTCTATCATGGAATATTTGTTGTTAAATTATATATATGAATTGTTGTTATTACATGCATGATGTTATTATTTCTGCTTAACTTTTATTTTATAAAGAATTTATTATTTAGTTTAATGGTATCAAAATTTAGAAATTTCGTGTGGCATAGCCCAATTGGTGGTTGGGGATGCTAAAATATGGTATCAGAACTCCAATTTTCAACATTGATCCTGGATTGGCCGAGCTAGCTGAATGTGAACCTAAATTCCACAAAAAATTGATTTTGATGTGGCCGAATTTCAAGTTACAGTGTTTCCATGGAGAAATGAGAAGAAATTGAGTGGGATTGGGAAAAGGCCCCAATTTATGTTGTTAAATTCGTGGGGAATTGGGGAAATTTTGTCAAGTGATGAGGAATCCTAATTTTAATCCCTGTCTAAGAAAACTCAGACCTGGAATTGGTTGAATTTGAGGTTATCGGGAAGCCATGACAAATTGAGTGAGATGGGTTAAATAAAATGCTCAATTCTTGATTTAATTTCAGAAAATTCGTATGAGGAATGTCAACCAACAACGATTTATTGTTGCAAAAGTTGAATTGGTGTTATCAGAGTGAAATTGAACAAATTTCATAGTTGCAGAATTTCCATGGGGAATTTTTTGGTAAAATCCCTAATTTTTGTAGTGGAATTCACGAGGAATTGATGCGCAGAAAAATGAAGGTGTGTAGGTGTGCACACTAAAAATGCATGATGCGCAGCGAAAATCTTTTGATGTGTGGAAAATAAGGGTGCATGGTTGTGTGTACCAAAATTTGGAAGTTTAGAGTACAAGTTGAGATGCACGGAAAATTATCGGTGCATGGGTGTGCACACATAAATATGGTGTTGCACGGTGCAGAGTTGGTAATGCACGAAAAATAATTGTGTGTGGGTGTGTGCACTTAAATTTGGCACTCCATGGTGCAAAGTTGGTAATGCGCGAAAAATAACATTGCATGGGTGTGCATTTAAATTTTTTGCTCCGCGATGAAGAGTTGGTAATGTGCAAAAATTAATGGTGTGTAGGTGTGCACACTTAGACTTGGTGCTACGCGAAGTAAAGCTAGTGAAGAGTGGAAACATAATAGTGCGCAAATATGCGCACTAAATGTAACACTACACAGTGCAGATTGGGAGGCACATGCGTAATATTGGCGTGTGTGGTGCACACACACATAATATTGGTGCGCATGGTGTGCACACTGAGTATTGGTAGAGCACAGAGGAATTTTGTTGGTGCACACACAATGTTGGTATCCAGTGCATGCATGTTGAATATTCACGTCACTCGATGGTTTAATTAATGGTGCGGGCGGAGTACTGGTGCATAGTTGAAGAACACTAAAATTTGGCATGGTGATATGCATAGAGTGAAATGCATGTGGAATATTATCATGCGACAAAAAAAAATTGCGCAACATGTATTAGTGCATGAACCAAAATTATGCATGTTAGATATTGGCATGTGACAAAAAATTAGTGCACACCAGATATTGGCGCGACATAGAAGTGATCCACATTTGTTATAGGTGTGCAGAGCATGCGCTACCTTATGGTGTTTTTGCGCATGATAAATATGGGTGTACATTTTCAATTTTTTGTGTGCAAAGTCATTTGGATGGTCTACAACAACAAAAAAAAGCTAGTGAATTTCTACGACATTTTATATTGTTTGAAGGTCATCTTTTTGCAACATGTTTTTGAGGCCCTAAACATTGTTTTTAACTACTCAAAATCGATGAGAATAGAGTGTACCAAGGTACACTTTGTCTCTACATATCAAATGAAATAGCCCAGAGAGAGATTTCTAATGGTGTAAACTTTTTTTCAAACGAACCTTTTATGAGGTGGTTACAAGACAAACAATAGAGGGTAAATTTTAAGACCCAACTAACTTCAGAGGGCCATAACTTTCTTTTCCAGAATCAGATTGAAGCACAAGAGAAATCTATGGAAATATATTGACCCATAGAACACATTCATGGAGATGAATTAAAATTTTAGGCATGTTAAAAATGTTTAAGATGGAACAAAAGGTACATGTAGCATTTAAGGCCAAGAAAACTATTTTTCCTAGAACTTCAACAGGTTGTAACAAGAAACAGATAACCCAGAAAGAGGTGAAACTTAGATTGAATGTCCGAATTATGTATATGAAGAAACCCAATTGGGATCGTACCAACAATCCAATGGAATAGGTTTAAAAATGCATAATTATAGTTCACATTTGCACCTAGTTGAAGTGTGAACAAGAGAAGTTGATGAGAAATTTTCAAATGACCATAAATTTATGACCAAGACTCATAATTGAGAAAGGGTGTAGTCATTGGTAAGGTATTGGATAGATGATTCTAATTATCCACCCATAAAATTGATTTGGGAAGTTAATTTCACAAGAGATCAGAAGAAGGAATTGTTATGCATTGTTGGAAAAAAATTGTACATAATTTCATAAATTTGTTAAATTTTTTAGCCTAACAAATTTTATTGGATGCACATTTTGTAGAGTTAACAAAATTTAGTTCATAACATCTGAGAAGGATTAAATTTAGTTAAATACAAGAAGAGGTACTCAAGGAAAGAGTGCTATGAAAAAAATCTTTCATAACATGATCAAAGGCCAAGACTACAAAATGTTAAGGTGTGAATCTAGGTGCAACTATAAAATCTTGGGAAGCCACTACATGAAGTCCATTCATGTTATCCAGGTACTCAATGTAAACTAGGCCAAGGAATAGATCATGTAGTGAATGAAATGGGGAAAGTCCATTCACTTGTAAAGAAATCAATATGCATATTAAGCAATACATTGGAGTCAGATCTATTATAAAAGGATTGACTATCATAATGATAGTAATCAAATAAAAAGAGATTCTTAATGAATATATGGATAAATAGTGCATCATCTCCAGGGATTAGCTATGAAATTATAGAGTAATGTTTCCCTTATGGTTATCATAGTGCGCAATGGAAGCACTGTATGAAGGGCATCACTTCAAGGGTAAAGAAATGAAGGTGCACATAAGTAGGGAGTGTTGATTGAGGCATAAAAAAATATACTGTGGAAATATTGGATCTATAATGATGCAATAAAACTCCTAGAAGAGGAATTACTCAAAAATAAATGTATTAGAGACTGGATTAAGTTCATGAGTAAATTAAGGTAGTTGAAAGGTACCAATAGATGGATACCAAGTTATACATCGTCTTCTGCAACATTCAAGGAAATGTGAAAACAATGGGAAGGACTGTTGAGTACATTCCCAAGAGATGGGTGCATTGACAAGGTAGATTGGGATGTTAATCCAAAAAGGATTCAAACATGGAGGAAGGCATAGGTGCATCAATCTATCATGATGAAAGTTTATTTTTCAACTCAAGTTGAAAATCAGATGGGTTAGGATAGGATAAAGTAATGGTTCATTAAGAAAATCCAAGTGTTGGTATGTTCAATCAAGGAAAGTCTGAATCAGTTTGTTCTAATAAATAAATTGGCGTTAAATATCCAAGGTTAATTAGAGATCATGGTTGGAAATGTAATTTGGTCATGTAGGAGTTAGATCAGAGGGATTCAAGTAATAGTGGAATGTTGAAACTTAATATGAGCATCATATATGGCTACAAGTGTGCAAAGTAGATAAGAAAGGTTGGGATGGAAAAGTAATCAAGATAGAGAACACTCAGGCATATCATTTTCTTTTGTAAGAACAAAAAAAAAATTAGGAATCCAAGAAGAATTGAAGACTTCTAGGAACAACAAAGAAAAGTGATACATGGAGAAAGAGATTGTTGCAATTACTATAGCAACAATCATGTTATGGATTGTTGGAAATCCATACATAGTACATGAAATTGACATGCAAATGCATCTAGGAGCATGCTGATGATGAATTATTAGTTTATACAAATATGAATTGACGAATGCCAATTTGTTAATATACATATATAACATAATAAGACTAGGATTAGTCTATTTGTTGAATATATATTAATATGAAAGCTGCTAATGGTGGTTGGTGTACTAGGAAGAAGAGAATTCTTGCATGTTTGCAAGTGCCACTACTAATGTTTCTACATATAGAAAGAAGCAACATAAAGATGAAGAGTGTATTAAAAGTCTTATAATAGAAGAATGGGAGATTCTATTGTTATCAGCTATGTAGGTAACATTAAATTCATTTAATGGTAGCTATGCAGGTATGAGTTTTATGTACTCTTATTGCATAATTAATGAATGGAATTTAGTTAAGAATTTCCTCATCAAATTTTATTTTATAAAATCACATTATTGTATTAGTTGAATGCATTGATGTGAATAAAATACCATTAGGTGTGGCAAAGGTTGGAGGGTTGTAATAATTATAATTGTTTTTTAGCTTTTGAATGCATACATTGACATAGCAGTATGTCATGTTAATTGGTTATGAGCTAATAACCAAGGAAATAAAAGGTATGAACCTTTTATAAGAATGGATTCCAGAAAAACTGTTCATGTATGAGACCATGACATGGTTGGTTATGGAAAGGTATGGTTATGGAAAGGCTATGTACCACATAAATGTCCAATGAAATTTCTACTTCTAAATAATATTTGGACTGCAACCTTTCTTCTAACACTAATGAACACCACAAAATTATATTCTTGGTGCAGTGTTTGGATTGAAAAGGAAGGAATCCAAATAATTGAGAAGACAATAGGAAGTGTATGGAGAATGTGTCAAGGCATTGGCCAGATTTCTAATTTACAAACAATGAGATACATGAATTAGATATAGAGCATTATGAAAATCAATGGGAATATGCAGTGAAAAGTTACACATTGAGAATTACACTCATGCATAGTAAGTGGTAGAATTACACATATGCATAATACATTGTTATACTTAAGTGAATTATTGAATGCATTTTTTTGAATGCATGCATACATGATATTTAATGGAAATGATTATGCTAACATTTGAAATGTTACAATTATTACCAACTCATGGAGTTGAGGACATTCAAGGGATGTTAGACATTGCAACATGAAAGTTGCAAGTCAATTAGTCACATGAGAATTGACTACATGAATTCTCTGTTAAGAAAATAGAGTAATGAACTTACTGATATTAATTGTGAACATGCATATGCATAGAGTGGTAACTTTATTCTATTTAATAAATTACTTGATAATTGGTGATGGAAATTTTTAAGTGTGGATAATTCTGGAATTACTTGTGAGATTTTGTAAGTATTACAATATAATTTTATGGTGCATGACATACTAATGATTTGTTGGCCGAATGCAAGCTCAAAACACTCCAAGAAAAGTGGTCTCAACTATGATACTACATAGATCCATGATAAGCATTACTACCTATTGTTGCAACAACCAAGAAAACTATGAGAATAAATTTATGGAATAAATTTGAATTTCTAAAATGAATTTTTTTATAATAATCTCTCATAACAATTGTATGTGGGTGATATAGGTGAGATAATATTTATTATAGCTAGCATGCTTGGAAAGAACAACTATCGTTGGAGACACTAGAGCCCTAAAAATGTAGAAACTTGGTGGAGTTATGGTAATGAGTTAGCGCTCTCCTTGTGTGTAAAATCCTTGGGAAGATGGATCGTTGAGGGAATGTGTAGCAGTGAAGGGATACTTGAGCCTAGAAGGGTGAGTGAAACAAGGAAGATGCAACTCAAGGATGCTTATGGCATGGTAGTTGTCATAATGAGGGTGTGCCAAAAGGAACAATGAGTTGAATTATTTCATGAAGTATCTCTATGGAATAAAGAAAATGACTTTCATTTGTAGTATGCATACATGAATTGGTGCTTGAAATAAGAGCACCATATGGATAACAAACTTCATTAGAAAAAGCATGGAGTTTTGTTTTTAGGAATTTTGAATTGTACATGGTATATAATGCACTGAGGATAGTGCATAAATAAGGGGGAGGGGAATATAATACCCCTAGTATGAAACCCAATTGTAAATGTAAATGTAAATATGCTTATAAGCTAGTGATATGATGATACATGATATTTGGTCTGGTTCTACATGCATTGATTTAGTGCACGGGAATCTCATACCAAAATAAGAGTACACAGATTCCATAGTTTTGCACACACTGGATTGAGTGCACGATCTTGAGGCTAGTGATCCTTTGTATATATGTTGTGTTTTATAGGTTGGTGAGCCATGTTATTATAGGATAGAATGCTTATATGATAATTAGACCAGGGAGCCTGGATGATAAAGGTCATCCTGCCTATATTTTAATTGTAAATAATACCCATATTATTAATTAAGTAAACTAATGCATGTAGACTGACAAAAAAAAGAGAGACGGGGGGATAAAATCCACTAGAAAGAGGTAAGGGAGCTAAGAGTATAAGAAAGGGGCTAAGCTAAAGGGGGCTTGTGCCCAATGAAATATTATATTAATATTCCAAAAAAGTTAAAGTATGGATATAAATTTATATATTATATCCTAAGTTTCTAAAGGGGGGACAAGAGAGTCCCTTGAGTGACATGTATCATTACAGGCACACACATATATATAATAGGGATATTTAGTGTATTTCCCATCATTCCTATATTATCCACTCATGTTTTCCTACCATCCACTCATCCATTCTACCATCTGTACTTGTACTTGGTTTGAATGCAGGATGAAGAGGTGGGTTTTCAGGCCTGAGGTCAAAGAAGTGGGTTGTCAGGATCATATTCATTTCTCTCTCGGTTAGAGATTTTCTATGTCAAAGAAGTGGGTTGTCAAGAAGGTGAGTAGTTTCTCTAGGTGAGAAAATACTCAGAATTGTTCCCTGGTGCATTGGGAAATAGCTATAGGGCTCTAAAACTTCCTTTCTACTGTGTTGTTGAAGCCCTGGAAGGTAAGTGGGGTAGTCAAGGGACTGTTGAAAAAATAAGGGGCACACTTCCTGGGGTGGGACATGCATGTGGGGAATGAGAGATTGTAGGCTAGTTGCAGCAGTTGGGAACCTTGGACTAAATAATTATGATGTTTGTGAGACCTTATACTGGCTTAGTATTTCCTTTTCCCTGGTAGAGTTTATCTCGAGCTCGGGGGTGAACCACTATTGATATTATGAACAATGTGGTCTATGTCTAGGAGGAACGTGGAAGGTCTTCATGTAGTTGGTGTATATTTCTAGAGATAAGTTTCTTTGATTGGATTATTTCAATTACTGTGTGTGTGCAATTATGAGTTTTCTATCATGGAATCTTTGTTGTTAAATTCTATATATGAATTGTTATTTTTACATGCATGATGTTATTATTTCCGCTTAACTTTGTTTTATGTAGAATTTATTATTTATTTTAATGGTATCATAATTCATAAATTTCGTGTGGCATATCCCAGTTGGTGGATGGAGATTGTACAACGTTTGTTAGGATGTATGCATGATTCTGGCTAGTATGTATATTTTTCAGCTTCAATTGTCTGTCTTCCAAAATGGACTGTATGAAGTGGTACCTAAGTTGTATATGCTCAGTATTATAATGGAACGCTGAGTTGTTTCCAAGATGAATTGAACTCTGATTGTCATAGTACCTTTTATTCTCCTGCTTCTTTCCTAATTCCTCCATAAACCTATGTAACCAAATAATATCTTTACTATACTCTGTAGAAAACACATACTCTACTTCCATTGTTTAAAGTGCAACAACCTTTTGTAGTTTTGAAATCCAACTTATTTTTGTTCCACCTACATTAAAAACGTACCTTGTGGTTCTCCTCCTCCTATATTTATCACTCATCATACCTGAATCAACATATCCCTATATAACAATGTTTGAAACTCCAAAACATAATGCATGAGTAGTAGTACCTATCAAATACCTCAGAATCCACTTCACTTCCTCCCAAAGTTCTTTACTTGGATTGTTCATATACCTTCACACAACTACCACTACATGTGCAATATTTGGTCTTCTGCACACCATCACATACATCAAGCTTCCAACTGATGATGAATAAGGGAACTTGTACATGTATTTTATCTACTCATATGTTTCGAGACACATTTATTTGGTTAATTTGAATGTATCGCTCAAGGTGTATTAACTGGTTTCACATTTTGAATTATAAACCTCTCCAACACCTTCTCTATGTACTCATCTTGAGACAATGTCAATTTGCAATTTTCCCTATCACTTGTTATTCTCATACCAAGGATTTTGTTTGCAACACCCAAATCTTTCATTGCAAATGAATTAGATAGTTTCTAGTTTAGAACATTTTTATCCCACATGTTAGACCCTGCATCAAGCATGTCATCTACATACAATAGAAACATAATATAGCTTCCAATTTCTAGCCTCTTAAAATAAAAACAATGATCATAATGACATCTATTGTAACCTTGTTCTATCACAAACCTATCAAACTTCAAATACCACTTCCTTGGAGATTTATTTAGGCCATACAAGCTCTTAATCAACCTACATACTAAATTATCCTTTTCCTTTGACCTCATATCCCTATGGCTACTGCGTATAAATATCTTCATCCAAATCCCCATGGAGATTTTTTTTTTTTACATCTAACTGTTCAAGATGAAAATATTCTACTTCAGCAAGAATTAAAATGGTCCTAATAGAATTCATTTTAGCAATGAGAGAAAATGTTTCATCAAAATATATACCTTTCTTTTGTGAAAACCCATTTACAACAAGTATGGCCTTGCACCACTTTTTTTCTCCATCTTCTTCCTTCAACATGTAAACCCATTTATTATGCAATTGTCTTGTTCCTGCAGTCAACTGAACCAAGTCCCAAGTTTGGTTATTTACCAAGGAATCCATTTCATCTTTCATTCCTTTCTCGCACTTCTTTTCAATGTCTACCTGCATTGCCTCTTCATAACTTTTTGGTTCACCAGAATCAATCAATAATAAATAATACAATGAAGGAGAGTATCGTTCAGGGGGTCTACTTAACTTGGTATATATTCTAACAAAACTTGCAGGATTTTGAGGTACATGTTGCTCCTATTGTTGTACATTTTGATTTTCTAGTACCTTTGGAGTTTATTTTTGAGTGATCTCATCAATAACTCTGTATTTTGGTGTTTCTGTTTCATGTCTCTTTCCCTACAACTGATCTTTGTACATCAACCTCTCATTGAATATGAAATCTCTACTCCTAATGATTTTTTTATTTTCATAATCCCATAAGCGATAACCAAAATCATTAACATTGTATCCAATAAAGGTACACTTCTTGTATTTTACTTCAAGTTTTTTTCTATTTTCTTTATCAATATGGAAAAATGCTTCATAGCCAAAGTCTTCATAAATGAATAGTTTACCTTTTTACCCATCCATGCCTCCTCTGGAATTATACCATCCAAATACATTGAAGGTGCTATGCTTAAAGTAAAAACTAGTATCTACAACATATTCCCAGAACTGTAAGGGTAACCCAACATGGAATCACATACTCCTTGCACATTCCATGATTGTCATGTTCATCCTTTCTGACACACCATTTTCTTGTGGTGTTCTTGGAATTGTTTTTTCTCTACGAATCCCATGGTATGGATAGTAATTATCAAACTCCTTTCTGCATTATTCACCTACATTATCTGATATGATACAATTCAACCTCTTTCTTGTCTCATTATCAACCAAAGCTTTCCATTTCTTAAAAGTATAAAAAACATTGTATTTTTTTCGAATGCAATAAACCCAATTTTTTCTAGTTGAATCATAAATAAAAATAACATAATAACGAGAGCCACCTAGAGATGATAGTTGATCCGTTCCACATAAATCTGTATGAACAAGCTCCAACTTTTCATTCTTATTTTATTTTTCGACTCCAAGAAATCTAAATTTCTTATGTTTTCCATAAACATAGTGCTCACATAAATCCAAATCAACTTGCTTCAAATCTGGAAAAAAATTCCTTTTGCAAAGTATCTGTATCCCCTTCTCACTCATGTGTCCAAGCCTGTGATGCCACATTATTGTATCCAGTCCTTTATAAGCTAAAGATATCAAAGAGTCAGTATTAACAATACATAAATACAATGTAGCTACCTTCTCTCCTTTTTCCATTACCCGTGATCCTTTAGTGAACTTCCATGCCTAATCTATAAATATAGATATGCATCCTTCACTTTCCAACTACTATGTTGAAATTACATTTATTATAATATCCAGTATATGTCTAACCTCTTTCAATAACCATTGGTTTCCATTATTTTTCTTCATTTTTACCTTACTCATTCCAACAATTTGACATGGCCCATCATCACCAATTAAGCCTATAACATATCCTTGAACATAATATTCCATAGATAGTAATTTTTGTGTTAAATTTATCGACCCTAAACTTTCCATATTCCTCCATTTCTCCCACTCGAACTAGGAACCCTCTTTTCCTGTGAGTTACCTCTAGATATGATACTAGCTGTTTGAAAAATAGGATCATAGAGAAATAAAATAAAATAGATGTGGAAAAAAAAGATATATAATACAATAGAAACACATATATACATGGTTCACCCAATGTGGGATACATCCACCAGATAAATTTCCAGGTTCTTCCTTTATTATTTTCCAACAAATGAAGGGATACAACCTACATCACACCCATTGTAACTTCTTCTTCTTTCTCTCACAACATCCTCTCTCAGAATACAATATCCACTCCCATGCTTTTGTCGCAATACAGTTCCATCATACATAAAAGAGGGTTTCCTTCTAGGGATAAAAATCCTAACATAACTTCTACCATCAGATCTACAACCTTATAATGAATGATTCAAGTTGACTAAGAAATTACAAAAATTGAATTGCCAAGAATTGTGTATCCTACAATTTATTTGACCTACATATGAATTAGGAAGATAATTAGGCTCCACAACCAACATGTAGTTTGGCACCCATGTTGAAGTATTTTCATAGGCTTGGTGGCCCTTCTTAGTCCCTGCATGACTTTGCGATGGAGCCTCATAAATTCTTCTCATTCTTTTTCTAGTCAATACACACTAATCTCCTTCACTTATATGTTAATTTGATATATTGCATTGCATTTTCTTTCTTTCTCTTTTGATCCTAATGGAGGATTCAAATTGCTATCATGTAGCATATTTTTTTATGCATTCTCTTTATTTTTTATCCTTTGTATTTATTTCCTTTTTTACCAGACACCAATATTCCTGGAGGAAACCTTCCCCCAAATTTCCATATCCTACATGCATTCCTTCCATTGAGCATATGTATGTTCCTTGTTCTTATAACTAGATTTCTTGCCCATTAAACTCATTTCCCCCACTGCATTATAATGTTATTTTGTTCTTCTTCAATATTTCTAACATGAAAATGATTAAAAAAAATACAATTAAGAGAATGGGAAAGAGTAAATCTTTCAGTATGTGTTTGGTAGAAATCATGTTTCCCTTGAACAAAGCACTAGTTTTGAGTCTATCTCTCAACAAATTGGGTTTTGGTACAAATTTGGGAAACTGAACCTTATTCATTGATCATTTAATCCTCCAAATGGTTATTCTTCCAGTGACTATGGATATTTTGTTGATTCCTATTGTGTCACAAAATTATGTCATTGTTCATTCTCGCGTCTATGCTACCCAATTCACTTTTGTTTCATGTTTTTGTTAAAGAGAAGTTTTAACATGCATTGACCACTGCTCAAAATTCCCCACTTTTCATGTCGACCTCTCCATATCAAAGTACTTATCATAATCAACAAAAACAAATGTCTTATACATGTGCTAGTATTGAAGGTCCCCATTCGATTCTTTCCAATGAGTCATCTCTTATCAACTATGACACATTGCTATGAGGGTTTTACCTAGAGTAGCACCCTAGGCCTATTTTCATCATTGATAGGTTATCTTGGACTCAAAATATGATAATCCATCATTGGTCGGCGAAAGATATCTTTTTGATGTGTTTGATATCAAGACCTCTATGTCAATTTCTCAATATGTGTTTGGAAACAATCATGTCTCCCTTGAACAAAGCACTACTTTTGAGTCTATGTCTCAATGGATTAGGTTTTAGTATGGATTTAGTAAATCAAACCTTGTTCATTATTTACTCCTCTGAATGGTTATTACTATAGTCACTATGAAGATTTTTTTTATGCCTTCTGTGTCACACAATTATGTCATTGTTCATTCTTCAGTTCATTCTACCCAAGTCACTTTTTTGTTGTGTTTTTTCACAAGGGAAGTTTTAACTTGCATCGACCACTCCTTAGAATTCCTGCATTTTCATTTTGACCTTCCCATATTAAAGTAATTATTAGAATTATAAAAACTCGATGTCTTATACTTGTGCTAGTATGGAAGGTCCCCATTGAATTATTGTTGGTGGGTCATCTCTTATTAGATATGACACATTTCTCTGATTGTTTTACCTAGACTAGCACCCTGCCAAGAAGCCAAGAATGATTAGTTGAGAACCAAAGAAACAAATAATTTCCAAATAAGAAAAAAATGAGTAGTTGAGAACAAAAGGAGGGTTATAGAATTGTGCCACCTTAGATAGAGGAACCACACATGTCAAAAGGACTAGAACCTCTTATCCGGATACCTCCAAATAAGTTATTAGAGGAAATACCATTGTATGGGGACACATAACTTAGCATATGTGGGCCTGCTACATAGGTATCGATTCTTTGATGCAATGATATTTTTATTGGTTTTATAGACTAGGATTATTCAGATTCAACCATCGATAGAAACCTGACCTTATAAAGTTAGATGAATTAGTATTTCAATATATCAAGTGATCTAGGTTTCATTCAACTGCAACTAGAGCACCAATATTTCCTTGTAAAATAGTTGAGTTGTTCATAAATCACATAGATTGTAAAAGTTTCTTGAATAATAATGAAAATCAAGAGTGTATCAATTATTTCCTCTTGAAAGATGTCAACAATTATTATAAGTTCTATGAAACATAATAATCACTAAATAAGGATTTTGTAGTGGCCTTCTACCAAAAATATGACACCAATAAAATTTTAGGAAAATGGTGGAAGGAAGTCAAAAAAAATTATGAACAGGTCATCATGAAGATACCCTATTACCATTCTAATATATTCATACATGTACATGATGATCTTGTTTTCAGGATGTATGGGGAGAAATATTGTTCTTTGAAGTTTGGTTGCCTCTAGCCTATATTATTTCTATGTGGGGGAAGAAGTTTAACTTGGGGTCTATCATATCAAAACATCTTAGCATCAAAAATTGAGAATCTTAGAAGCCATAACCAAGTGTTGTTTCTTCATTTAATATGGTTTCTTTCTTCCTTGATGCATTATGTGCCCAAAATACTTTCCCAGGATTATCACTTAGTTATAAAGTATTTAAAACACCAATACATTTATATTTTGATATTTTATGGGAAAATAAATATAAGAGATCACACTCTCATATATGTGATTTATTTATAACACATCTATACAAAATCATATTTGCGCAAGAGCTCCCTTGTCTATGCAATTATGATAAAATATATGGATCCACACTTAGCTAAAGATATATGGATCCACCTTCCCACCACACATCCTACCTGCCTATGTACATGACAAACTTGTGGTTGGGAAGATTTTGTATCATTCTCTCATGCAAGGTTTCACTACTACATTAGTAGAATATAAGAATATAATATGTATCCCTTACAACTTTCAAATAGGATATTATATTGTGAGGTATACCAAGAACACTAAGAAGGAAGGTCAAATATAGTTACAGTAGAGGTTCATGATTTCTAGTTTTAGGAAACTTGACCTTAAAGGATTAGTTCTTAAATAATGTGAGTATGTATCTATTACTTGGCCATATGCACATGAGAAGTGGCTGGAAGATATCTTTATAGGAAGTATACAAGATCAAAAGGAAGTAGAAAAAATAAAGGCTCATCCAAATGTGATTTCTTTTGCATCTGTAACATTATAAGATATAATAAATATCATAAATAAAGGTTCCACCTCAAACAAATAATATGAAGAGGCCAAAAAATTTGAAGAATAAAGGTTGAAGGGAGAAAGAGATAAATAGGCCATGATTTCTAAACATGAAGGAATTCTCAAGGAATAAGAGAAGACAAAAATTTAGAAGAAGAAATGAAGAAGAAACTAGAATAAGATGTTACTCAGGAGTTGTTGGTCAAACAAAGAATTCAGGATAAGAGAGAGAAGAAACAGAAGGATTTGTTGGAAGAAAGGAGAGAATGAGAAGAAAATGATAGATAAGAGATCATGATGAATATAAAGAAAATGAATAAATTGATAGGACAAATAGAGAGAAAAGGGAGAATATTAAAAAGGAACACGAAAATAATACAACAACTTCAAAACCTCCCAATGTCATTGACCTAACAGAGGATTAGGAAGATATGGAGAAAATATGTGTTCCCATAACCAATGAGAATTTTCTAGACAGAAGCAATCCTACTCAATACTTAAAGGAAGACAAGGCTACGAGAGAAAATATGGGTGACATTGTAGAAGATACTCAAACTCACGAAGAGAATGCCACATGATTAGTTGATGAATGGCATGATCCAATTCCTTAAAAAAGGATAAAATACAATAAATACAATCCACTTCATGGGGGAAACCTCCTTTTACAGTATGTCCAATTCAAAATACAATATGAGATGAGATAATATGATCCTAAGACTAGGTATCCTTGGTATACATATAGGAGATAAAGGGTAACATTATAATGAAAGGGTACCATGAAGTTTTCTAGCCGACATAAAATTATAATACTATAAATGTAATACTTGAATATCTAGGCCTTAATAAGGGATTTTACACATAAAATGGGACTTTTTCAAGGTCTTAACATGCCCCTCCCCTTCAAGGAAGTATTTTCCTCAACACTTGACTAATTGTGGGTATTTATACATGAATAAATCATCTTCCCATGTTGCCTCTTCCACTGGTAGGTTCTTCTATTTAACGAGGTACTACGTGATTACTCGATTTCTTAGTTTCTTAATCATTGTTGAAAGGATTGATTATGGTTCTAGTATGACTTTCCATTTTTTATTAATCTCTAGTAAGACAATTTGGACTGGGATCTTCTTGTTTATTACCTTATTTAAGAAAGAATAATGGAATACTGGATGTATACGTGAATATGGAGGAAGCTCCAATTTGTAAGCCATAGTTCCAATCCTTTGCAAAACCTTATAGGGTTCATAATATTTGTGTGCTAATTTAGTGTCCTTTGTTTGTTTCTTGATGGGAATCTATTTATATGGTTGTAGCCTCAGAAATACCAAATACCACACTTCCAATTCCATTTCACTATGATGCTTATTTTCGTTTTGTTTCATCCTACTTTGTGCCATAACCAAGTTGTCCTTTAATATTTTGAGAACCTCTTGTTGGTTCCCTATGTGTTCCTCCACTACATCAACCTTTGTATTCCATTTTGAGGGTGATTTAATGGATGAAGGATGATATCCGTAAAGTGTAATAAATGGGGGAATTTTTTATGAAGTATTGAAGGATATGTTGTACCATCATTCCACCAAAGGAAACCACTTACGCCATTGTTTCTATTTATCTGATGCAAAACAATGAATATATACTTCTACACATTTATTCACAGTCTTAGTTTTCCCATCGGATTGATGGTGGTAAGATGAGTCGTGAGCCAATTTAGTGCCCATATAAGAAAATAATTCAATCCAAAATTTTCCAGTGAAAATTGGATCTTCGTCACTTAAAATAATCTTAGGGACTCCATGTATATTTTGAACTTTTTCCATGAATATTGTAGCTACTTTACTTTTGTTAAAAGGATAAAAAGGAGAGAAAAAATGGACATACTTTTTCATTCAACCCAATACTACCATGATGACAATATTTCCTTCATCTTTGGGTAAACCCATAATTAAATCCATTGAAACTTCTTCCCAACATTGACATGGTATAGATAATGGTTGTAGGAGACATGACATCTTGATTGTTTCTCCATTTTTTTATTGGAAGACTAAACATTCAAACAAAACAATTTGAACATGAATTTTAAGACCTTACTAGAAATAATCCTTCTTGATCATGTGGTATGTTTTCAACAATCCTAAATGTCCTCCTATAGGAGAAATGTGAAATTCTAGAAGGACCTTTTGTTTGAGTTGAGAATTCTTACATAAATATAGGAGACCATGATACCATAGAAAATAATTCTTCCATACAAAATTGTATAGTGAAATGGGGTCCTCATGCAATTGTTGAATGATCTTGCGTACCTCTTGATCTTTATTCTATTATGTCCTTTCTTATTCCACCCAATCAAATTGGAGGATAGAAATAAAACATAATGAACCTTTTATTTATTCTTGTTTCCTTGAAAGGGAATATGATACAACATTATTTTTTCCTTTTTTGTAGATAATTTCAAATTCATAGCCTAGGATCTCTGTAACCAAATTTTTTTTCTCTTCTAAATATATTCATTGGTCCAAGAAGTAATTCAAACTATCATGATATGTGTTTACTTTGAAGTTTCTTCCTATTTGGTAAGGGATCCATTTCTTAATGGCATGTAGTATTACCAACATTTATTTTTCATAAATGGATTTGAACAATTTTTTTCCTTTAAGCTGGATACTTTCAAAGGAAAGGGGCCTTCCTTCTTGCATCAAAACTGCACCAATTCCATGGCCTAATGCATCACACTCCATAATAATTTTTTTTATAAAGTTGAGTGTGGCCAGGATGGGAGTAGTGCACATAGTCTCCTTATTCCTTTCAAAAGCTTTCGTTTATTCTTCAATCCAAGAAAATTAGTCCTTATTTAATAATGATGTTAGAGATGATTCTATTTGACCATAATTCTGGAAAAACTTGTGATAGTAGTATTTTAACCCTATGAATCCTCTAATTTTATTCAAGGTCTTGGGAATCAACCATTCCCTCATATATTTAATTTTGTTAGGGTCCACTATTAAAACTTCATGAGATACAATATGACCCAAATATTACACTTCTTGAACCCCAAAGTCACATTTGGAAGTATTTTCATAAAGTTTTTACTCTTCCAATAGTCGTAATACTCTTTCAACATGTTTTACATGCTCTTCCCAGTATTTGTTGTATATTATAAACTCATCAAAAAATACTAACAAATTTTTTCTAAGGAAGGTGTTAGAAACAATTTTTGTCTTAGGCACAAAAGTACCTAGGTCTGCAGGTTGCACTGGAAGCACCCAAGCATAGCACAGGAGAACCTCTTTTCTAGTTACAAGTCAAGCGAGCGGGAGAAGCTTTGTTGACAACAGCCAAGATCCACCTACAAAGCGAATCGTCGGTCATCGAGTTTTCGGGGCTGTCAAGTTGCCTGGGATTTAGCACGAAGATTAGCGCCCATAATTCAAGGAAAATCTGGGTCATCCGATCCAATTGGGATAGTTGGCAGCCAGTCGGTGTATCGGGGATTGGTGTTTCGAGAGACAAGAAGCTTCCCATTCATTGCAATTGAAATTGCCGATTGACGAAATGTCAAAGCACCTTTGGAGCCGAACCCACGGTCCTAGCACCAGGTCACATCAAGCGAGCCTATAAATGGGGGTAGCCCCCTTTATAATAACGAATACTATCTGGGCCGTTCATATGAAAAATGCGCAGCGCACATCCGTGTTCGAGGGGTAAGTGCTCCTCGTCATTTCACCTCTCGAAACCTCAAATCCCAAAACGATGAAAGCGCCCAAAATTAGGCCCATGGTTTTGGTGCTTGGTCACAGAGGAGTAGGCCTAAAGGAGGGGCGCTAATGTTTATCATTTGACAAGATGGGTCCCAAAGCACCGAGAGTGATCTTAGTCGTTCATCCTGGAGGAACACATGGTGTGCAATTAGGTTCTCCGACTTTTCTCCCATCGCGATTTTAAAGTGTAATGAACAACTCTCTCACATTCTCGAAGCATGAAGCATCAAAGACATCTCGGACCCAGGCCCACAATATTGCCGAATTAGTTCAAAACTGTCAGATTAGTGGGGGGACACGTGGCGACCATTAGGTCCTCCCGACATTTCTCCCATCACAATTTCGAGGAAAGAAGACTTGCTCCTTCCTATTCACGAACCCCGAAATGCCAAAATCACTCTGGAAAATAGGCGTAGGGTCATGGCCCATGGCCACTCAAGAAAGTAGAAAGGGTTGTACAAAAGGGAGGCCAAAAGCGTCGACTTGAGTTTCAGAAGGGGGGCACTGTGTTCTCCAGATGTCGATTCGACGTGATCTAAATCCCGGTACCTGCTGGGAATGAATGAAGAAGAGAGAGGATGGTTGAAACCTCGCCTCACTCATTAATTGCAAAGTATGGATGTTCCAGCTGAAATTCTACCCGAGAAGGTCATGTGTACTGGTTCTTTTCATGGAAGCCACGCCAAGTCCTCGACTCGCAAAGGAAGCCTGCACATGCTAATTCATCATTTAAAGGCTCAGCCACCCCCTGGCACGAGCCATGCAGAATTAAGGTGGTGTATGACAGAGGAGTGTAGGCCATATTTGATTGAAGAGACTCTTCATCCAAAAAGTCCAGTAGGTCTCTGTTGGGAAAATGTGTTAGAGTATATATACTTAGTTTTGATATTTTTCAAGCTATCGATGGTAGAGAGAAGCTCCTGATTGTAATGTTTTAACAGATATTTTAGTGCTCTGGTTATGCATCTATATGTAAGATTTCTTGTTTAATGAAAGACAGTTTCCTTATTCCATCTAGTTTTCATCTCATCCCGAGGGAGTTCATGACTGACTGATTCACGTGAATTATTGCAATTCTGTTATGATAAAGGATTTATTGTGCATTGTTGTATTCTCCGGTTTCTGCATCTGAATGTAAGAAGATGTTGCGTTTAGATGTTTTCTTGTACAGTCTGTTAGGAACTTGATGTTCACGACAGAACTTTGTAGTTCTCTTATACAAGTCTTCCCCCTACTCACCCTTACTACAACTCACTGTCTGAAGTTTATCTAAGACCTCACCTGCCCATGCATGACTGGCCTAGTTTCGGAGTTAGAACAATATCGTTTTCAGTTTACTTCCATGCGATCACCCCTTTTATACAAAAATCGTGACATAAATTGATGGGCATCAGGCTCTGCTCCTGCTGCAATCCAGGAGTGACTTCCATCCGAATTTTTACTGGTATTTGAAAAGAGATCAAGGCGGGAAGACGAGGTTCACTGCTGTCAAGATCAAAGATGATGAGTCGAGTATCAGCAGGGTCGACTGCCCCCAAGGTGGAAAGTAGTGATTTTCGCTACATAGGACAAGTCTGGAGGACTTCCAAGACTGACATGGAAGTCGGGGATTGCGCTAAGTCGTCTACCAAGTTGTAGTTATGAGCTGCCCTAGCCTGTGGGTTGTGGACACTCCTGCATAAGGGGATGCGAGGGATGCATAGTGGTGGTTCGGCAGAAGGGCAGGGGATCACCAATGGGGATCCCGTTGGTGTAGGGGTTGTCTCTAAAGAGAGGGGAGCAGACTCGGCGGGTGCATGATACTGACGATTACGCGTTTGCAGAAGGATTTCTGCCTCACTGGTGAGGAGAATTGTACGCTCTACTGGATTGTTGGGGTTGTGGTATTGTCCTACCTGAGGTGGGGGATGTTGTGTGTCCTGTTGGGTGTTTATAACACCTTGATGTGGAATAGGATTTTGCAGCACAGCAGGAGGGGGTTGTTGCACGTATTGTTGTGGTGCCTACGGAGGGGCAGGTTGTTCAGGAGAATGAGGAAGACTACCCGAGTCTTTCAACCGTTTGAAATCAACGATCTGGGGGAAATGATGAGTGTAATGTCTGAAATCGCCACAAAGGGCACAAGGGAATATGGTTTTAAGATTATTTCGCCCTTGGCGTTTGTTATTATTACCCCCTTGGGGGTTTTGGTTCCCTTGGTTCTGGTTGCCCCCGGTTTGTTGGTGTTGTGGGGGTTGATTCCCGCCTTGACCTAGGTTGTTGTTATTCTTGTTCCATCCTTTCTTTTTGGCATTGTTCGATGGATGAGTTGGGTTGGTTGTATTCAACTGTTCAAAATTTTGGTATTGTTGAGCAGCAAAAGGTTGAACAAAATTTACCCCCGCATGTGGATGTGGGGGAGCCATGGGTTGTGGAGGACCAGGAAATGGGAAGTATGGGTTTTGTGGTGGTACCGATACATAAGGTACATAGGAAGGCGTAGTGATTTCACTAGTACTATAAGCTGATGTTGAGGGAGTACCACTATTTGTAGGAATAGGTGGATGTATGGGGGGTGTTGGTGGTGGTCCAATGATGGGTGGAGGTATAGAAACAAGGTATGGTTGTTGATAAGGAGGTGGAGGGTAATAAGGAGTGCCCCCATATGCTGGTGGGTATTGAGGTGTTCCATACATCAGTGGTGGTTTGGGTTGTGGACCATGGTGTGTGGTGGCACCTATTAGTCCATCTGCTGAGTGAGACATCCCAGGCTTGTCTTGGCCAAATGGCATAGGTTTTGGAAGATCAGGAAGTACTATGTATAAGTACCCTAACTGTGCATATATGAGGTCATACTATTGGGCCTTACTGATGGCTTCTTCTTATGATTGAGGAAAGGTGGAAGCTACATCCTTTCCAAGGAGAGAGAGAAGTGATCTAAGAAACCAGTCGAGACACTGTTGCTTGGTGGTTTCTGCTTTGCACAAACTACATCGCCTACGCCACTCATGAATGTGGTCAGCGATGTGTGTGGTTGAGGTTTGTTTGAAGTTAGACAATAGTTTTAGACCATTGTCGTGGCGGATGGGTAATTGGAAAGAGGTCAAAAATGCTTTGTCCAATGACTCAAAGGTTGCATGGGACCCTGATTTTTCTTCGACATACCATTTAGCCGATGGGCCAGTGAGTGTGCACTGAAATAATCGTAGTCTGATGGAGTCATCCATAATGCTATTGGAAGAGCACCAAATATGAAAGGTCGTAACATGGTTGGAAGGATCATCTCCTGCCTTTCCTTCAAACTTTGGTATGTCTGAAGGTAGTTTGGTGGGCATTGCAGGCCATGTGGGGTCATGCAATATAGGATCATTGGTGAGTTTGGTGAGATCTGGTATGTTGAGAGAGGCCAAGTAAGGCATCTGTAGTGGGGGGGGAGGGTTAGCTCTGGCCATAGTGTGTTGTGAACCTGACCCTTGATGGGGACTAGGTGAGTTGGTGCTCCCTCCTTGAGAGGAAGTGGGTCCCCCGCTTTCGTGTAAAGGAGAGCGAGTGAATGGATGACTTTGGGAAGTAGACCCAAGTAATGTAGAACCAAGAAAATATGATCCTAAGATAGTAGCACTCACAGGAGTGTGTGAAGGAGGTGCTAATGAGCGGGCATGACCAGATACTCCCCCTAAGATAGGAGGGAGGTTGAACAAGCGTCATGAATGACGGGGGTTCTGTGGTTCCCCTATGATGTCAGACTTAGCTTTGTGAATATGTGAAAAACGTGGTGAGAGAAATATAGAAACAAGA
>JZKD02S1873509.1:310974-346945 GCA_000966675.3 Picea glauca
TAAAAGGAGGTTTCCCCCTTGAAGAGGCTTATTATCTGAAATTATCTCTTTTTCAAAGCGTTGAGTACTTTTCCTGAGGTTTTTCTATGCTATATTGATGTTTGGTTCTTAACAAATTCCTTCATGGATTTCTATATTTCTATTTTATTTTCATTCATCTTATTTTCCATTTCATCCATATTTATTTTTATCTCTTCCTTATTTTCATCTATCTTCATTTTCATGTCATTCTTATTTTTATTCATATTCTTATCCATTTTTTTTCCATTTCATCCATATTTATTTTCATAGTTTCATCCTTCTTATGTTCCATTTGTTTCCTATTTTTCAGTGATCCTCTTTTCCATCTGGTCATAAATATCTTTGATTTCATCGTGAGTCGTGGTTGAGATCTCTGGAGGTTTAGTTTATGAAATAAATTTTATAGTGGCCTTTGGATCCATGTGAGAAAATAGTAATTATCCACTTTTTCCTCTTTATTACAAACTTTGAATCACCAAAAACATATATTCCAATAAAAATTTATGCCAATTTAAGTTACATACCTTTCAAGTCTTTAATTTGGAGTTTGTCCTCTTGACCGACCTTCCTTTTGATGTATTTCTGAAATTTTGGTCATTATGAACATAAAATTTCATCCTGTAGTACTCTAAAATTCCTTATATGCAATTCCATATGTCTGACCGAAATTGGATGTGCCAACTGAAGGTTAGGGTAAATTTCCCAAACATTGTTTTTTTTTTCCAGGAGAGAGAACTTGTACATAATTCCATGTGTCCAATATTTAATACCTGATTCTGAAAATTGTACCAAACATACTATGGAATGTTTGGATTCAAATGAAACTAGTCTCATAGAATTTGGATATGTGTTGAAGAAGATATGACTATTTTACCAGAACACCTATTTGAGACTAGTTATAGGACTAGTCAAGAAACCTTATCTTCCATAGGGCATATATTTGAAAATGTAATGATCTAGAATCTAAAATTTGAACCATAGGTACCCCAAGATGTGATCTAAATAAAACCCAATTTTAAATGTCTAAAGCATCATGGGAATTTCCTATATAAAAAATTCTAATATGACTCAATTGATGAAGAGAAACCCTAGGATTGATGCTATGATACCAAATGTTATGACACAATGCCTTAAAAAATGATAAAAAGTCAATAAATACAGTCCACTTCAATGGTGAAACCTCATTTTATAGTATATCCAATTCAAAATACAATATCAGATGAGATACGATGATCTGAAGACAAGGTCTCCTTGGTATATATAAAGAAGACAAAGGGTACAATTATAATGAAATCGTACCATGAAGAGTTCTAGATAACATACAATTATAATACTATAAATGTAATAATTAAATATCTAGGCCTTAATAAGGGGTTTCACACATAAAAGGAGACTTTTTCTAGGTCTTAACAATGAACATGGAAAGGATCCTACTGATATCTAAACTAAAAAGGTCCTTGATCCCAACGATCTAGAGGAAATTACAGATTCTCATAATTCCTAACAAACTCAATCGGCAAGAGAAAGTAATAATGTTGGGGGTAACTATGATTCAACAATTCATAATCATAAGGAAGTGGAGAAATCCTCTACATAGGACCAAATTCCATATCAATATCATCCTTTTGATAAGGCTTAGAAATATCATATAGTCAAGAAATCCCATAAAATGCAGAAAGGTAAGGAAACTCAAGACACTCAAATGAACAAGAAAAATTAAGATGCTCAACCCAAAGGGAAGAGTTAGGAGGCCACCGTTGAACATTTAAATAGTCATGGAAGTATGTGAATTATATTATCATGGGGGGAATAGCTTATACCCCAACCAATTGATGAATTTTCTGATCTAGAATGTTTCACATATGATAGGAAAATGAAATAAATTACCATAATGACTCAGTAGAAGAGGGGGACCACATTAGACAATGGTGTATTATGTACCTCAGAAGAGGTTTTTCTTGACACAAAGAAGTACAATGTGAGTGAGATTTTTTTAGTAGGTATGGAAATAACCCATTCTTCACTGGATATGGCTATAGAATAAGAAAGAGATATGGAAGAAGATAGCAAAGAAGTACAACCTCTCTTCAACACCAGGTTCAATACTACTAGGAGATTGGAGGAGCTATTAATTTAGTCAAGGACCTTTTATAAGAACATGATAAACGCCCTTTAATCCCAGATAATATTCTGAGAAAGGTAGTGGAAGTCCAAGGGGAAACCATTTTGTTAGGTATATCATGTAAGGATGTAATTTGATGAAGTGATAAGGATGCTTGGGCTGTGGATCAAGTTGAGTTTATCTTGGAAGTTTAGAAAGACAAGGGAGACGAAGATCATGGTATAGATATTTTGAGAGATGACAACATCTCAAGAATGCACTCGGGATCAAAATATTGGGACAATATTGTAGGATAAGAAAGGGATTGAATAAAATATGAGTGGGATACACGTAATCAATCATGGGATAAAATCAACCAAATAATGATTGATTTTCAATTACCAATATTTGAGTGACCCATATATTTTTAGTTGATTGAAGACGTATCATAAGGTTTTAAAATAACTACTAATGAATACTAGATAGATATAAGGAATATAATAGTAGTGGAGAGAGGTCACACACAAATGTTTATAGTTGGAGAAATCAAAACTTTTGATCGAATTTTATAGTTGGAACCCAATATTGGGATGTACAGGCATTGATTCAAGGAGAGAAAGAATACCCTCAGTGTACTAATGGACCAACATAACTTTATGTATGGCCAGAGATGCTTTGATATTTACTCACTTTGGTTAGTATATCTAGATAAACATGAAATCCACAAGACTCCACGTTCACATGAGTCATCTTGACTCATTTCTATTTATGTAAATGTCACAATCACCATGTCTATAGAAAACATATGGGCTTTCAAATGATACTGAAAAATTTGGAGCCACACATTTTTACATCGTCCCCCACATTTCATGGAACCTCCATTGGCCATCATGATTTGAAAATTATTGACGGCATGGATGTAACAATTGACTTCTTGGGAAATCCAAAAATGAATAAAATGATGGGTGATACCATTGTCCCAAAGACTACGACTTTCCTATTTGTAATGTAACCAATTAATTTGAAGGTCTGGGGAGAAAGAAAGATAGTGAGTGAATTAAGTTAAATCATCGGTTCAACTTCTGGTGGATCAGAGGGTGGGGTTAGTTCATATGGTGATGGTAACTCATCGATAGGTGAAACAACGACCTCTTCTTCAGAAATATCCTCGGTCATGGCCATAAAAATATTACGTTTCTTTATTTGTCAGCACAATTATAACAAAGACCCTTGAGTTTACGTTCAACCATTTTGGCCCTGGTTGATTTATGGATCTTGAGGGGAGTTGTTGGAGGGGAAAAATTGGTGGGTTTAGGGAGAGGTGGAAAGGATGGTTTGTGGATATGGGAGGAGACAATATGTTTTTCTTCCTTGGATCTTGGAGTAGCTTCCAACCAAGTCTGGGGGTGTGCCATGAGAACATGGGAACATATTTCATCTTTTAGGCCACTGATAAAACATTCCCTAAAGAAATAATATGACATGCCCTCCATTCTGAAATACAAGTGCTCAAATGCAGTGATAAAATATTCCACTCTCCTAGACTACTTCAATTTGGTAAAATGACCTAAATGGTGGGTGTTGGAGTCAAAACAGTCATAAATATCTACAACAAACTCTATCCAAGAAACATACCCTTGGCGAGATGTTTTACGCCATTGCCACCATTTCTAGCATTCTAGATCCATATGTAGGATGCCATAATGAAGCTTGGAAATTCTTCATGCAGTGTTGAAAGGACCAAATTCTTAACAAGAGAAAATCCGTAGTAATTTCCGAACTAGAATGCATGAGGTAAAGTTGCGTGACAATAGATCTTGTTTTTTCTGTGTCTTTTTCTATCCCAAGGGTTAGGGTATTCAGGGTGTCTACAAACAAGGGTTTACCCTATGCGATAGCTCTCTGATATATGTCTGGGGTCCAATAATATTACTTGACCCAATATCTTAGGGAACCAACTAAGGAGGCTAGATCGTGTCCTTCTCCTTACTACCTGACTACCCAAGTACTAGAGAGTATCTTCCCAAGTGATGTTCTTGGTGGAACTATAATGGTCAGGCAGTCGATTGGTTTATCTATGGAGGTATTCAAGATATCTAGGTTGATTTGTATACATGTATTATTTATTGCGCTACCACTTGAGGGGGTACCAACAAGGGTTACAAGGGTGGCCAACAATTTGCGCTTAAGTACCATTTGTAGTTCCTACATGTATGCTTCCCCGACCAAATATTTATGCACCGAATGATAGATCTTTGTATCTTTAAGGCACTGGAATATGCCTCTACCCTGAAAAAATAACCCACAATTTTCTACCTAGCAAAGTGATTTGATACCACTTGTAAGGTACCATATCTATTATAATAGCATGAAACAAAAATATTGCAGAGAATAACAATGAACAACACAATAGATGAAACCACAACACCAAAATAATACCTTTATTGATAGGAAACAATGTTCACTTGCCTCTTCGAGGGAACAACCTCTAGCAGAGAAACACTCTATTACAAAAATTCTCAAGACAAAACTTTTCATACCCTCTACTCCTATTTATACTAAATTTATCTATCCAAAAGAACAATCTAGGGGAAAATCCTTCTAGAAGTGTAAGCTTCTATTAGGTATTCTTACATTTGACTTATTTTTCCTTATTGCTAATCCTTATAAATATTGGCCTTTATTACATGGAAATATATTATTCTACCTACGTGAGGGGTTAGGTAGGTTAGGTCCTTGACATTTAGTTCCAATCATTTCACAAAATTTGTTGAACTCATTTAAGTTAAATTCTCCTCCATTGTCTAATCATAGGTACTTMATTTTGATATCATTCTCATTTTCAACCTATTCTTTGAAGACTTTAAATTTTCCRAATTCTTCTGATTTTTCTTTGAGAAAGGATACCCAATTCATTCATGTATAGTCATTAATGGATAAGATGAAGTAATGTTCAYCTTGTGTACTTTTAGTTCTTGTTGGTCCACAGAGGTCAGYATGAAAATTCTCTAATGGTTTTGACGTAGAGTATTCCTTTATCTTGAATCTTACTTTTCTATGCTTCCCATGTTGGTAGCTCCTACAAATAGAGTTTGAAGGTTTTATAATATTTGGCATGTCTTTCACAACTTTCTCTCTACTAACTTTATCAAGTTATTGAATCTTGTGTGTCCCATTCTCATGTCCCATAGCCAACTTTCATATATTTGGCACATGCAACATTTTTCTTATTCTTCTATTTTTAAGATATTTACATCACATGATGTCATGGGTACAAAAGCCACTAATTTTCTTGAGTCTCCTTTGCTAATTTCACATTTTTGAGAGTCTTTATTAGTTTCCTTGTGATCATAACCCAGTCCAACCTTATTACTTGATGATATTTGACTGTTAATGATGTCATCCAATATTTTTGAACTATTGTCAAACTTTGAATGGTTAGTTCCTTTCTCAAGTTTCCTTCTTAGAAGAACTATTTCAGCCTCTAATTTTTCACAATTTTGTTCCTTGTCATTAAGTCATTTACTTAAGACTTCTTAAATTCTTTTAGCTTCTTGTAGTTGAGTTTTCAAATCAATAATGATTTTTTTTTTCTTGATGCTTTTTTAAACTTCTTCTTCTCTTGATTTTTGTTCTTCATTATAATATAACAATTGTTCTTTTAATGATTTGTTCTTCCTTCTACATCTTCTTAGTTCTTCGAGAGAACTAATGAGTTCTCCTTCAAGATCAACTTCAACTTATGGATTTTCTTCATTTTCATAATTATTATATTTAGTGGTGTTGGTTTAAGTTACTATTACCATAAATAGAACCTCTGTATTGTCATCTTCACTCATGTCAAATGAGCTATTGTCTTCTTTAGAATACAAGTTTTTATTTTTTCTTATAAAATTTATTTTTTTATTGGGATTTACCCTTTTTATGTTCTTTATGGTTGTAAGCTTCTTCATCGTCACTATAGTTTTCCTTTGGATAAGGACATTTGAAAGAAAATTGTCCAATTTTACCATAGCTGGAGCATTTGAAATGTAACTTACATTTGTATTTGTTAGATCCTTTCTTAAGTTTCTTAATGAATTTTGCTTCTTCCTCATTGAATTTGTCTGGGCCACTTTCATTCAATACATGTTCACAATTTTTAGTTCCTTTTGAGACTTTTAAATTTGTTTCCCTTTTGAAGGTTTTTCTTGTCTTGTTCTCATTTCGCGGGCTCTAATAATCCCATGTAGTTCATCCATTGTGAGTTTGTCAAGATTCTCTCGATATTCCAAGGTATATAATTTGGGATCATATCTCATTGGGAATGATCTTAGTACCTTTTGGACGACTATTTTGTCATCTAATGCTTGTCCTAGTCCACTGATTGTGTTGACAATTTCATCTACTCCTAGAAGATAATATGCAATGTTTGCTTATTCTTTCATCTTCAAGCTTTCAAATTGTCCTGTGTACATTTGAATATTTTCTTTATTGACTTTGGAATATCCTTCATGGGAATATTATTTGTAATAAATCATGGTACAAGATACATAAGATTCCTCAAAGAACCTTTTATGAATACCAACATTATTTCCAACATGGGTTCATCAAATCTATTCATGGTGAAAAAAACACCTACAAATCAAGTGCACAAACCATGGTAACCATGAAAATACTACACAATTGTAATGGATAATTTATATTTCTCACCAAACCAAATGAAGCAGGATCATATCTCACCAAACAAACTTCAAATTCAAGCCTCAAGGATGTCAAAGTATTATAAGAGGACGAGATCCTCATAACCATATAAATAAGCATCTAGAATGTATATTTAGTCAAATTTATTTACTTAGAGTAAATCTATTTCAATAGTTAGAAGAAACTATGGAGACAGTTTATATATTCTTCAATTATTTATGTAACCCCTTGAGTGATGAAATCTCCAAGTAGATAATATTTTTATTTCGGGTGATTAGTTACCAATTTAATGGATATTATTTGGGATCTAAGATAATATGAAAGTTTTATTCCAAGTATTTATGTGTAAGCCTACAAGTATGAAGAGGGGGGAAGATAGGGAAGAGAAACACCCAAACTATGTGTATGATCCAGGTGGATCTTGCTGGCCGACCACCTTTTCCAGTTAATCAACATTTCGAGCCTATGGTTTTGATAAACCATGATATTCACCCTTTCGATGGGGAATGGAATGTAATACCATATTCATTTGTTAATTACACACATCATGTAATGATATTATGTACATGCCTATAACATAGTGTTAATGCAATGGATCCCATTAGAACTTCACACTTAAGTGCACTCGAGCTAGAGTATTACTAGGATGGGTGACTTCCTAGGAAGTCCTAGTGTTTTACATGCCTATGGAATTTTATAAAATTATATTAATTTATCACACATGGATTCTGGGAATTTTTATCTTCTCACTCTCTCATATATAATTGAGGTGAAGGAGGTCCTTTATGTTGATTTTTCAGTAGCTACGGAAGGTATTAACCTATAAGTGTAACTTCTGTACTTAGAATATAATATTTCAAGAGTAAGAGAACCATTAAAAAAATGTGTGAAAACCCTAGAAGATAAGTCAGCCCAAGGAGAATAATAATAAAGAAATAGAAGGCACAGGAAAGAGAAGTCAACCCCACCTGAAAAAATAACTTAGAAAATTTAGAATAAATAACGAGGCACAAAGATCATTTAGATACACTCATTGTCTCAGAAAATAGTGCAAAAGTATAAAGAGAAACTGTGGAAGGAGCTAGGGGGAAAGTCTAAGGAGAAGTAGTGGAATATAGGGAGAAAGTATTTCTGGTATGTATAACACCCCAAGGCCAAGCCCCTGCTGAGTTGTAATTATGTTTATAGGCTGGTGAGCCAAGTGTTTATAAGTTGGAAGACTTATGTGTTTATTAGGCTAGAGAGACCAGATGCTAAGGATAATGATCCTGATTTTTGTATATGTAAATACTCACATCATTAATATAATTAGATTGTTGCGTGTAGACCGACCACAAAGAAAGCGTTATGGGGGACTAAGATCCACTACGTAGGGACAAGGAAGGGGATAAGTGTCTAGGATTAGGGGATAAGCTAGAGGGCTTACCTCTAAAGGAATAATATTATATTATTATTTCCTAAATGCTAAGGTTGACATAACCTATGTTGTTCTAAGTTCCTGGGGAAAGGGAACGAGTGTTAAGTGGAGCTCATGCAGCTTCAGGAAGCCATGTGTCAACCTGGGTGCATGCAGGTTTTAGGTGGGAAAGTCAACTCATTGGGGGTTTTCTTCACCATTCTCGCGATGGTTTCCACTCTGGAAGTCAGCCATACTCCCCACTGATGAATGCACTGAGAGAGGGAGAGCCTTGACACAACCAACCATTGCCTCCATCGTCGATCTATGCAACTTCTGAAACCCGCACACCCATGTTATGAAGATAAATTTTTTTCATGTGAAGCACAACACAATTGCGTAGTGTCTGAGCCATATGACTCCTTAGCCTTTGTTGTTTCTACCCACATTTTCACTGGACTGGTGTGGCTTGATTTCATTACCAGAGCCCTTACCCAATTTTGTTTTCGAGGTTACCCACTAGACTTAGGAGCTGGATAGAAGAGGCAGTTTGTCAGGCTTATGAGCAACTCTTTCTAGGTGAGAGAGTGTGATGAGGAAGTGAGTTCTCCTGGAAGGAGTCCTATAGTAGCTACGGTACTCTGAGACTTCTGGTCCAACCTGTTGTTAAAGCCCTAGAAGGGAGGTGGAAAGTCGATGGAATTGTGATAGTGAAGGTGTACACTCCTGGGGTGGGACATGCATGTGGGGAATGCGATTTTGTGGCCTGTGGGCATAAGTGGCTCGTGGGAGAAAATCCTTCCTATTTATCTTTGTGACTTTCTTGTTTTCCTTGCCAAGCCTAGGAATCCCTTGCCCGATGGAGTTTATTCCCAACTCGGGGGTGACCCACTACTAAGCGTGATGAGAAGCTTCGTCTAAGGCAGGGAGGTTTGTGGAAGGTCTGCACATAGTTGGTGGTCATGTATTAAAAGATAAGTACCAAATATATGTTCTTTGTATGATGTGTATCTTGAAATCAAGTTATAATGTTATTAGAGTTGTCTGTATATATTGCATGTATGTTTTAATGTTGTTTCCACATGAATAGGTGTATGATTAGAATGCTATAACTATTTAAATTGCATTAGATAGATATGCATATAAATATATATGGTTTCAGAGCATGAAATTTTTTCGGTGGCATGGCCTAGCCTATTGGTTTAAGGCCGAGAATGTTACAAATTGGTATCAAAGTCGAAAAACAAAGATTCATTTGTTTATGTAGCGTTAATAGACAAAGGTTGGAGGGCCGAGGACGTTACATAATGGTATTAGAGCCATGGTTTCGACACTGAGCCTCAATGGGCCATGTTAGTGGTTAACAATACAAAGGTTCCAGAGTGAATTGTTGTATAGAGGGACAAAATATGAACCTCATAGCATCACTGGGACTGTGTTGAGAAGCTCAAAAAGTATAGTGGTTCAAGAAAACCAACAAAGAAAGAAGTCACAAAAACCATTGTGTTGGGCCGTGAGGTTTAAATTTGGGTCGTAGTATCTATTCAGCCGAAGACAGAAAAAAATTGTTAGATTAAGACAAGACAAAGAGGTAAGGTGTTGCAGTGGAAAAATAGATATTATCCTTCAGATCTACGGGTGGATTATTGTGAGTCGTATATCTCACAGTAGTTCAGAGTTCGGTGCTTGGAAGAAACAAATTATGATAAGGTAAAACCTCCTGAATCCTGAAGTCCCGAAGTTCATAGTTAATCAAAACTGTTCGTCGAAAGAAACATGTGTCGAAATATCAACTTGTTCATGTGTTCGACGTTTGGGAGAAACGGGGTGTGATAAGATGAATTCTCCCGAAGTCTTGAAGCCTGAAGTCCTGAAGTGAAGTGGCATGATGAAATCACCCAGGGCGATGTGGAATTCCTTAGTCCTACCACATGTGAGTCAGAATGGAAATTTGATGACCTTGTTGGACAAAAATCAATCTGACACATAAGGCCATGTGCCACAACCTTAATTGTTGACAGTTGTACCATGTGGACCACAGAAGATAAAGTAGTTCGGAATTTCGGAGTTTAGGAGATTTGAAGAATGCTAGTGTAAAATATTATGAAGCCCGAAGTCCTGAAATGACGTGACCTGCTGATGTCACCAGGGATGATGTGGACACATGGGATGTGTGTCATGTGTCAGTGAGTTAAGGACCTTTAGAGAATAGAAATTCCAGTTAGAGCATGACACATGTCACCCTCCATACTGGGCCACGTGTCCGCTTCTAAATTTTACCATGTGGAACACTTCTTGAGCATGGCTAGTGGGGCCCTTGATGGTCGCAAGGGACGCGTGGAACCAGATCCTGCACTTTGGAGGATAGCCACTTCTGAGGAATGTGGGGTCGCATGGGTTAATAACTCCCGAAGGACAAAGCAACAGAGTTCATTGTGACTGTTGACAGTTGTGGATGTGTGTCAGAAGATATGACACTCTAGAGAGTTGTCACTCCGTAGGTTTGTGGCATTGAAGGATTGAAAACCTGAAGCACAGAGTCTCGAAGCTAATTGTAGCTATTGATTTTTGTAGAGAGTGGGGACTGTTGATTCCTCTCATGTCAGTTGCGAACTTTGCAAGTTCAGGGTTCGATACTTTGGCAGTGTGGTGACTTGAAAACACCCGAAGCTTGAAAATTCGAAGCATGGAGTAAGCTCCAAAATATTATCACTTGGTCACAACCATGGTCACATGTGATTTGAGGGCTAAAGAAAAAGGGGCTAGCACCCGAAAGTGAATTGTAAGAATAGAGCAGGGCTTAGAGATAGAATCATGGGGGTTCTTGATCAACACAAACCCGCTGAAAATAGATTATGATATTCTTTTGATTGAATCATATTGTTTAAGTTATTTTGTAGAATTATTAAGTTTAATATCCTGACAAAAATTCACTTGAATGCACATTTTTGTAGCATTACCAATTGTCAGAACTGAACAAAATTGTTACCTAGTGAAGAGAAATGGAGGAAGCATAGGATGCTTACATTCTAGAGGATGAAGTTAGAGGAATATGATGATCCCAAGACTCTGGAAGAAACTGTAAGGAGAGAAAAATTATTATATGATCAGAAAAAAGGAAATCCTTCTTTCGAAAAATCTTGGGAAGACAAGAAGAAGTTTAAGAGGGAGCAGAGATAGAAGGGAAACAAACCACCATTTTTCAGAAATAGTCCTCAAGGAAAACCAGTTTTGAGGGAACCTAGGATGGTTGAAGTATGTTGGAAAAGGCCAAGGAAGACACATATGCTATGTTGGGGTTGTAATGGAGATCATAGGTATACATATTTCCCTCACAGAAAGGACAGGGTGAGAGATGTTCGTAATGTTAATCAAGAAGAAACAATGGAGGACATGGGAAACAAAGTACCAAGGATCTATGCAGCCCTGGACAACAAGAAAGTTGAGTTTCAATCACACATGATTGAAGTCGAAGGTATGATCAATAACCATTCCTTTACTAGTTTAATAGACTCGGGAGCTAGTGATATCTATTTAGATCCTAAGGTAGTGCAAATATTTCAATTACCAAGAAACAAGCATGGGAAATCTTGGTTGGTGCAGCTGACTACATGATCCAAGAGAAAGGTTGTTGATTTGGTTAAATCATGTAAAATGGGAATGGATGGACTGAGTACCAAGGAATATCTGAACATATTTCCTTTGGGATCATATGATTGTCTAATTGGTATGGATTGGTTGGACCAACACCTTTCCATATTAGATTGTCATAGCAAAGAATTCACTTTCTAGGATGAGAAAGGAAATTGGAGAGCAGTCCAAGGAATTCCCAGGGCAGTTACTATCCAGGAAATCTTAGCAATGCAAGTAAAGAAGTGTTACAAAAAGGGCTATCAAATATTTGCATCCCATATGGAGGAAGAATCTAAGGATAACGTGCCAAATATGAAGGATCATGTAGTCTTGGACAATTTTCAATATGTGTTCAAGGAGGTACCAGGACTACCTCCAAAGATAGATATTGATTTCTCTATAAATTTAATGCCTGGAGTAGCTCCAGTATCAAAATATCCTTACAGAATGAGTACACTAGAACTGAAGGAACTACAAATGCAGCTTGAAGAGATTCTGAAGAAGGGGTATATATGCCCAAGTGTGTCAGCTTGGGGTGCCCCAATCTTGTTCGTGAAGAAGAAAGATGGGACATTAAGATTGTGCATCGATTTTAGACAGTTGAACAAAGTGACTATAAAGAACACGTATCCCCTACCAAGGATTGATGATATCTTCTATCAGTTGAAGGATGCAAGGATATTTTCAAAGATATATCTCAGGTCGAGATACCATCAGGTAAGGACTAAAGAGGAAGACATCAGCCAAGCCACTTTCAGGACAAGGTATGGTCATTATGAGTTCACAGTGGTGCCATTTGGGTTATCAAATGTGCTAGTTGTTTTCATGTGCCTAATGAATGGCATTTTCCGAGAATATTTAGACAAGTTTGTCATTGTATTTTTGGATGACATCCTTGTATATTCCAAGTCAGAAGAAGAACATGAGAATCATTTGAGGATGGTGTTGCAAGTTCTAAGAGAGAACCAATTGTATGCAAAATTGAGCAAGTGCTCATTTTATCAAAACATAATTCACTATTTGGGGGATATCATAACTGAAGAAGGGATAACAGTGGACCCTGAAAAATATTGATGGCATTAAAGGGTGGAAAAAAACTAAAAATGTGACATAATTCAGATCCTTCATGGGTCTAGTTGGCTACTACAGAAGGTTCATTGCAGGGTTTTCAAGAATAGCTCACCCCATCACTTCCTTGCAAAGGAAGGGGAAGAATTTTCAATGGACAAAAGAATTTGAAAAGAGGTTCCAACAATTGAAGTAGCTATTAACCAGTGCTCCAATTCTGAAGATTGTAGACATGAATGAAGATTTTGTGGTTTGTACAGAAACATGCAAAGAAGGAATAGGAGGAGTCCTTAGTCAACAAGGATTTGATGATATGTTTCGAGTCCATAAAATTGAAATAGCATGAAAGGCTCTATGCCACTAACGATTTGGAGTTATCATCCATAGTGCATGCTTTGAAGAACTAGAGGCACTACCTCATGGGAAAGAGGTTTGAGTTGAGGACAGACCATAATGGTCTGAAATACCTGTTTGATTAGCCTACCTTGAATGCTAGGAAGATTAGATGGTTGGAATTCGTCTGTGAATATGAATTTAATATCAATCACATCAAAGGAAAGGAGAACAAAGTGGATGATGCACTCAACATGAGAGTGCATGAAATTCATTCTACAACCATTATAATGTATTAGACAGATCTTAAAGGCATAATTTCTGAGGCTGCAAAATTTTATTTGTAGTACATGGAATTGGTAACTAAATTGTAGCAAGGTAAAATGCAATAGAAAGATGAAGATTACGAACTGGGAATTGATGGAATTCTCTTGTACAGAAACAAAGTTTATGTACCAATTTCTCATGAATTGAGAAGTATGATCTTGAAGGAGTTTCATAATGTTCCTTATGCGGGACACCTAAGATATCATAAAATAGTTTCAGTAGTCAAGAGCCAATATTATTGGCCGGTAAGGAAGAAATAAATTGAAGAGTACATAGCTAAATGGTTGGAGTGTCAAAGGGTCAAAGCATAGCATACACACACAATTGGGTTTCTCCATCCATTACCCATTCTTGAGTGGAAGTGGGAGGTGGTGACAATGGATTTCATCACAATATTACCTAGAACAAACAAGCAACACAATTCCATCATGGTAGTGGTGGATAATCTTACTAAAGCCACCCATTTTATTCCATTGAAGACTACTCACAAGGCAACTAATGTTGTTGATATTTATATGAGGGAAGTAGCACGATTGCATGGCATACCCAAGACAATTATGTCTGATAGAGACCCAAAGTTTACCTCAAATTTTTGGAGAGGATTATTCAAGGGGTTGGGAACGAACCTGAAATTCAGCACAACTTATCATCCTGAGTCTGATGGACAAACAACAAGAGTAAATAAAGTGATAGAAGATATGTTAAGAATGTATGTGATGGACAAACCAACTAAATGAGAATATTATCTACACTTGGTAGAATTTGCTTACTACAATGGGTATCAAGCATCACTGAAGATGAGCCTGTTTGAATCACTTTATGGTAGAAAGTGAAACACCCTAGTAAGATAGGACAACCCAATTGATAGGGCAGTGGATGGGCCAGAGTTGCTCAGGGAAATGGAGGATAAATTGTTAAAGATAAAGCTAAATTTGAAGGCTACCCAATATAGGAAGAAAATCTATGCAGACAAAGGAAGAACCCACAAGGAGTTTAAAGTGGGTGATCATGTTTTCCTAAAGGTGAAAGAAAACAGAAGTTCCCTAATGCTCAGAAGATGTTCCAAGTTGGCAGCAAGATACTGTGGAGCATTTGAAATTATATAAAGGATTGGACTGGTATATTATATGCTTGCATTTTCTGCATCCATGACTATTCATAATGTATTTAATGTATCATTTCTCGAGAAGTATATACCTGATGCTAATCATGTGATTGATTGGAATATGATTCAGGTGGAGCAAGAAGGTGCTTTGCAAGTGCATCATGTGCACATATTGGACTGGAAGAGAAAGAAACTCCATAATTGAGTCATTAATCTTGTAAAGGTTCAGTGGACCTAGTATAGTCCTGAGGATGCAACATGTGAGCGTGAAGATGCTATGCGGGCAGAGTACCAACATATTTTTGAAGATTTTGGAAATCTTGTTGTTGTTGTGTAAATAGGTTGCACTGAGGACAGTGAAAAAATAAGGGGAGGGGATTGTAATGTTGGCGGAGATCATTGGCAAGTTGTTTGGTGTGTTGTTAGTGTTGTCATTGATGTCAACTGCGAATGGATGAGAGCGGGAAGGAATGTTTTTAGCCGTCGATTCGCGAAGATTATATCTAGACCGTCGATCAGATGAATGTCGTGGGTCATCGATTAGATGAGAGAGGAATTCAAAAATCAGGAAACAGGAGAAAGGAGGCAATCTAACTTCTGACATCGTGAAACACTAAGTCCCGAAGTGAGAAGAGGAGATCTGGGTCATCGGATAACAAAAGATTGTGGACCATTGATCTAAAACATATTTCGAGAGTTCGAAATTTGGAGAAAGAAGGAGAGATAACTTGTGAGTTCACGAAACGCAAAGTCCCGAAGTGCTAGGCCCCAAGTCATATCAATAGGTCACATCATCAGATATTAAGGGAAGGATCTAGAGTGGCTAGGCTCTACTTTGGATATCGATAGCTAGGAGAGTCGGGGTGACTCACAACAAAATAGCTGAAGCGTGAAGTCATGAAGCGCCTTTTTTCGTTTGGTGCGTGGTCACAGACAGTGGTCACGTGGAGAGGAATTTTGCGCCCGATACAATTCTATGTGTGTATAATCCAACGATGCATATTAAATAGACCATTTGATTGAAGGGTTGTTGTTTCACTTCGTGATCTCTTGATCAATTATGATTCAGTTATACGAATTGAATCATTGTTCTTGGGCGTTGGATATTTGTAGTGTAATGGATCATGAGTGAAAGGATAGAAGAAAAATTTCATGATACAGTTGGGTTGGATATTTTTTTCTGCTAAATGATTTGAATCGTATGAAATGAAAATTACAGTATGAACAGAGTGAGAATAAATTCAGAGATGAAGAACAAAAGAGGGACAAAGAATAAATGGTGAAAAGAGAAAAATGTACGAGAACCTAAGAGCATGAGAAGAATAGATAAAGAGAAGATGGTAAATGACAGAAATTGGATCCGAGTATGAACATAAAGAAGCAGAGAATAATTGCATAACAGAAGCAGATAAGAATTGCATAAAAGATAAGAAATGGCAAGCATTGACATATCTATATTATTGTAAGATATTATTCAAGAAATTTTTTATAATTAGGGTGGTAGGGTGGTGCTAGGAAGGATTGTGGTCCTCTGTAATTCAAGTTGATTCATTAATATTAGGAATTGTAGCTTACATCTAGTTATGGCTAGAAAATAGGGTGGTAAGGTGGTGCTATGGAAAAATAAGAGTTTTATGTGTGCAAGTTGGTGCTTGTATAAGTGGAAGTAGGTTCTTCCATCCAGTTGGTGTTGGAGATCATAAGGAGTAAATATTCTTCTTTCTAGTGGGTGCTAGAGAAACATGAGGGTTGGTTCTCTCCACAAGTTGCAGCTTGTTAAAGAAGAGGTTGTAGTCTCATTTTGAGTTGGTGCTAAAAGATAGATGATGTACATAAACATAAAAGTCTGCCTATCGTTCTAAGAAGAAGAGGTTTTCTCCCTTTATGGGTTTCCTCATGAATATATGTCTTTGTGTTTATCATTTGTGTGATTGATGTTTACTATTTCTATTTTTTATTTCTTCCATAATATTGATTATTAGTTGGAGAAGAGTAACAATATTTTTACAGACATAAATTTTTTTAAGCACAATAACAACTGATTCAACCCACCCCCCCTCTTAGTTGTCTTAGTAATTTAAACAATTGGTATCAGAGAAGGTTCCTTTTATTTAGAGGTAGATCTGTAAGCTTAAACATGACAAAGTCATGAAGCGACTTCAACCAATAAGCCTCCTCTGTTTGATGGAAAAAACTATTCTTTCTGGAAAATTAGAATGAGAACATACATTATGGCCTTAGGTGTTGATGTTTGGGATGTAGTAGAGACTGGATATACAAAACCTGTTGTGCTAGCTTCCAAAAATGATAAGCTAGAATTTAGCTTAAATGAAAACAAAATGAATGTTATCTTGAGTGGGCTTGCTGAAGCTGAATTTGTAAAGGTTATGCATATTGAATTTGCCAAAGATATGTGGGATAAACTTATTAGCAGTTATGAAGGCAATGAGAAAGTAAAAGGTGCCAAACTTCATACATATAGATTCAAATTTGAACAACTAAAGATTAATGAGGATGAAACAATTAGTAAATATTTTTTAAGAGTTGAGGAGCTTGTGAATGCCATGAAGGGTCTTGGTGAGAAGATTGAAGACGCACTTTTAGTTTAGAATATTTTAAGATCTTTGCCTGATAGATTTAATCCAAACGTTTCTGCAATAGAAGAACTGAATGATCTTAAAATTCTGCCTATTGATCAACTCTTAAGAACTATGAATTGTTATGAAAATAGGATTAGTAAAGATAAATCCATCACTAGAGAAGCATCTTTTAAAGTGGACAAGAATACTGATTCATAATTAGATGATATTGAGGAAAACATTGTGAGAAGGTTAAAGAAAGGATCAGGAAAATACTAAGGGAAGCTTCCATTTAAATGTTTCAACTGTGGAAAGATAGGTCATTTTTCATCGAAGTGTCCTCAAAAGAAAAAATACCAGAACTCTGATGATGAAAAGCAATACAAATTTAAGAAATATAGTAAAAAGAAAAGTTTATGTGCAAATAATGATAACTCCTCTGAAGACATAGATAGCAATTCATCTTGTGAAGATAAAGTGAATGATTGTATGCTTGTGGCCATAGGATACCTTGATGATTAATACATAGGAAGTGACATGAATGATGAAGAAGTTGTGGTTGATATGGAAGGTGAAATAATAAGTGCTTTAGAAGAGATTGACAGACTCAGACTTAAGAAAAGAAAAGAAAAGCAGTTGTTGATGCAGTTTGAAAAGAATGGTAAAGAACCAAGTGAAGATTTTGTTTTGTTAAAAGTAGAATTAGAAGAAGAAAAGAAAATAGAATATATTCTAAAACAAAAATTAGCAGAGAAGAAGGTGAAATGTGAAGCTCTGGAAGAAGAAGTAGTGAAAACTAGAAAAGAGTTGGAAAAGTTTCAAGACTTGTATCACCAAAATCTGTCAAGTATCAAAGCCTCAGAAGAATTGAATAACATCCTAAGTAAACAAAGATAGTCATTGATAAAAGTTGGTCTAGGTTATGAAAGTGGTTCAAGTGGCAGTCAGTCAGGAAAAAAAAAATGTACTAAGATGATCAAATTTCAAGTCAGTAGACAATCAGATTATGATCATACTCTGCAAAAAAAAGTTAATAAACATGAGTTGAACTCGGAACAGGAACAAAGCCAAAAAAATTTAAAGAAATCAATTTCAAGAGGAAGGTCAATATTCAGCTATCAAAATTTGTTCTATGGTTATTGTTATTATTGTTCTAATTTTGGTCATAAAGATGCAAATTGTGGAATTAAGTTTAGAAGTATGCAAATAAGGAGGTCATAGAATGAACAATAGTTGCAACATAGAACTAAATAGTCAGTGAGTAGACAACATCACAACAATTGTTTTGATCCATTGTATAATGAGCTTGAATGTTACATTTGTCATAATTTTGGTCACAAAGACATATATTGTCATTTGAAGAATTACAAAGTTGATTCAAGAATAAATTCCTCTGTTGAAAATGTCAAAATAAGGAAAATGAAAGAAAGTAATAAATGTGGGTTAATACTTTCTTCTCAAAGACAAAAGGATCCTTGGTATATTAATAGTGGATGTTCCAAACATATGACTAGAGAAAAAAGTAAGTTTCTGTCTTTAAGTGAAAGAAAATTAGGGAATGTAACTTTTGGGAATGATGCACCAGGAAAAATAAAAGGTAAGCGAATGGTGAGTCTAAGTAATGGAAAAGGGAAAGCTCAATATGTGTTTCTTGTAGATGGTCTGAAACATAATTTGCTTAGTGTCATTCAAGTTTGTGACAGAGGATGTGAAGTTGTTTTCAATTCGAAAGATTGTGCAATACAATCTGTGAATTCAGGACAATTGATTGCAAAAGACATAAGAACAAAAAACAATGTCTATGTTTTGAAATAAGAAAATGAAGAATGTCACTTAAGAAAGTATGATGAAAGTTGGCTATGGAATAGGAGACTTGGACACCTAAAATTTGATCATCTAATCAAACTTAGAAATAGTGGGGTGGTAAAAGATCTTTCAAAGATATCAAAGCCATATGATTCTGTATGTAAACCTTGCCAAATAGGAAAGCTTACTCATACATAATTTAAATATAATAACTTTGCATCAACAAAGAAACCTCTTCAGTTAGTACATATGGATTTATGTGTACCATACAGGAAGGAAGGTACAGGAAAATAAAATTATTTCATGTTGATTATTGGTGATTATTCTAAACTCACGTGGGTTGCCTTTCTGAAAGAAAAATCTGAAGCATTTGAAAAATTCAAAGTGTTTAAGGCTCTGATTGAGAATCAAGCAGGAAAAATATTGAAGGAAGTAAGGTTTGATGGAGGAGGAGAGTTTAGTTCAGGGGACTTCAAATATTTTTTTGATAAACATGGGATCAAAAGAGAGTATACTATTCCAAGGAATCCACAACAAAATGGAGTAGTTGAGAGGTAGAATAGACCAGTTCAGCAGATGGCAAGGTCAATGATGAATGAAAGGAATATTTCTCAGACATATTGGGTAGAAGCAATTCATATAGCTATACATATTCTTAACAAATCTCATCTCTGGCCACATAGTGACAAGACTCCTTATGAACTATGGTTGGGAAGACTTGCTTCAATCAAACATTTTAAAGTCTTTGGGAGTAAGTGTTATATCAAGAATAATGATGAGAATATTAGCAAATATGATGAAAGGGCTGATGAAGGTATCTTCTTAGGGTATGCTACAAACAATAAAGGATACAAATGCTATAATAAGAGGCTAGATAAATTGGTTGATTGTATTGACATAAAAGTTGATGAAGAAATCCTGGTACGAGATGTAAGAAGTGTTGAATTAACAACAGAGGATATAGTTGAAGTTGAATATGAATAGGTCCAAGAATCAGAAAGAGAAGACTCAGAGTCAGATGAAGATACAAATACTTAGGTAGACTCAAATCAACAGACATAAACAAAACCACCTCTCATAATTGTTAGAAAGAATCATCCTGAAAAACAGATAATTGGTGATATGAATAAAGGATTTAAGACAAGGCAATTAATTAAAGACTCAGAACAATCTCATATTGCTTTCCTATCTATGATTGAACCTAAATGTTTTTTATGAATCCAACAAACATGACGATTGGATTAGAGCTATGAATGGAGAGCTTGATCATATTGAGAAGAACAATACTTGGGAATTTGTTCCTAGACCTGAAAATAAGAATGTAATAGGTTCCAAATGTGTGTTTAGGAAGAAAATGAATGAACAAGGACAAATTGTTAGGAATAAAGGCAGATTGGTCTGTAAGGGTAATGCACAAGTAGGAGGACAAGAGTTTTATGAAACCTTGGTCCTTTGCACCAATGGAAAGATTAGAAGCCATCAGAATGTTACTTGCCTATGCATGTCATAAGAACTTTAAAGTATATCAGATGGATGTTAAGTCAACATTTCTTAATGTAGATCTAGAAGAAGAAGTATATATGTAGGAACCTCAAGGATTTTCACTAACATATAATCTTGACTATGTTTGTAAGTTGAAAAAGGAATTATATGGACTGAAACAGGCACCATGAGCCTAGTATTATATACTGGAAAAATTTCTACACGACAAAGGGTTCAAGAAAGGTACTGTTGATAGTAATCTATACATTAAGTTTGAAGGTGATGATTTATTAGTTTTTTTGGTTTATGTAGATGACATTATTTTTGGATGTACTAATAACCCTTTTGTTCAGTGGTTTTCTATATCTATGCAAATTGAGTTTGATATGTCCATGATAGGAGAACTGTCATATTTTCTTGGTTTTCAAATCAATCAGAGTTCTGCAGAGTTATTTATCTCTCAAGAAAAGTATTTGAAAGAGGTGTTGAAGAAGTTTCAAATGGAACATTACTCTCATGTTAGTACACCTATGGTAGTTGGTTGCAAGCTTAGTAAAGATGATATTTCACCTGATGTTGATCAAACAACATATGGATCAATGATATGCAATCTTCTGTACATCACAACATCTCATCCTGAGATAATGCAAGTTGTTGGAATGGTAGGCCGTTATCAATATTCTCCTAAAAAAATTCATTTAGTACTTGTCAAGAGGATTTTCAAATATTTGAAGGGTACAATGACTTATGGTCTTTGGTATCCTCGAAATCATAATTTTCAATTAACTGCATATTTAGATGTTGACTGGGAAAATTGTTTGGATGAGAGAAAGAGCACCAGTGGAGGTGCATTCTTCTTAGGTGATTTGTTAGTAGCATGGCTTAGTAAGAAGTAGGGATATATTTATTTGTCAACTACAAAGGCATAGTACATTGTTGCTGCTACTTGTTGCACTAATCCCATTCCACTTCACTATGATAACACCAGTTCCATTACTCTCTAAGAAACCTATGCTTCATTACAATACTAAGCATATACAAATTAAATATCACTTTCTCAAAGAGAAAGTAACAACAGAGTTGTTGAGAAGAATTATATTTCTTCCATAGAACATATAGTTGATATCTTTACTAAACCATTAGAAAAGACATCATTTGAATATATTCGTCAGAAGTTGGGGGTCATGTCTTCCTTCATCTAATTTGTTCACCTTGTTAAGAGGAGTACTTATTGAATATCTGTTGTATTTGTGGTGAATATAGTTATGGTTTTTGCATTCATATATGACAGGGGGAGTGTGTTTCCTTTTTCATCGATGTCAAAGAGGGAGAAGGAAAGATATTGTTGTAGATTTGTTGTTGCAGAATAGCCAGAATGTAGAAATTGTCCATCAATGTCAAAGGGGTAGATTGTTGGCGGATATCGTTGGCAAGCAGTGTTGTCATTAATGTCAACTATGAATGGATGAGAGCAGGAAGGAATGTCGTGGGCTGTCGATTTGTGAAGAAGATATTTGGACTGTCGATTAGAGGAATGTCATGGGTTGTCGATTAGATGAGAGAGAAGTTAAAAAATCAAGAAACAAAAGAAAGGAGGCAATCTAACTTCTAACATCGTGAAACGCGAAGTACCAAAGTGAAAAGACAAGATCTGGGTCATCGGATCACATAAGATTGTGGACCATTGATCTTACACAGATTTAGGGAGTTCAGACTTTGGAGAAAGGAGGGGAGCTAACTCGCGAGTTAAAAAATCATGAAGTCCCAAAGTGCTTGGCCCCAAGTCATAGAAAGGGGTCACATCAATAGAGATTAAAGGAAGGAGATAGCGTCGCTAGGATCTACTTCGAAGTCTGGGAGTTGTGAGAGTCGGGGTGACTCACAGTAGAATAGCCGAAGCGCGAAGTCATGAAGTGCCTTTTTTTTTTGGTGTGTGGTCAGAAACAATGGTCACGTGGATAAGAATTTTGCACCTGATACAAGCCTATGTGTGTATAATCCAATGACGTAGATTAAATAGACAATCTGATCAAAGAGTTGTTGTTTCACTTCATGATCTCTTGATCGGTTACGATTCAGTTATATGAACTGAATCATTGTTCATGGGCATTGTATATTTGTAGTGTAATGGATCATGAGTGAAAGGATAGAAGAAAAATGTCATGATTGAGTTGGGTTGGATTTTTTTTCTACAAAATGAGTTGAACCATATGAAATGAAAATTACAGTATGAACAGAGTGAGAATAAATTCAGAGACGAAGAACAAAAGAGGGACAGAGTAGAAATGGTGAAAAGAGAAGAATGTATGAGAACCTAAGAGAATGAGAAGAATAGAGAAAAAACAGATGGTAAATGAAAGCAATTGGAGCCGAGTATGAAAAAATAGAAGCAGAGAAGAATTGTAGAACAAAAGAAGAAAAGAATTGCAGAAAAGAGAAGAAATGGTAAGCATTGACATATCTGTATTGTTGTAAGGTATTATTCAAGAAAAGTTTTATAATCAGGGTGGTATGGTGGTTCTATGAAGGACTATGGTTCTCTGTTATTCAAGTTGATGCTTGAATACTGGGAGTTGTAGCTTCTATCTAGTTGTGGCTAGAAAACAGGGTGGTAGGGTGGTGCTAGGGAAAAATAAGAGTTTTCTATGTGCAAGTTGGTGCATGTATAATTAGAAGTAGGTTCTTCCATCCAGTTAGTGTTGGATATCATAAGGAGAAAATATACTTCTTTCTAATGGGTTCTAGAGAAACATGAGGGTTGGTGCTCTCCAAAATTTGCAGCTTGTAAAAGAAGAGGTTGTAGTCTCATTTTGAGTTGGTGCTCAAAGATAGATGATGTAAGAAAACATAAAATACTGCCTATCATTCTAAGAAGAAGAGGTTTTCTCCCTTTATGGGTTTCCTCATGAATATATGTCTCTTTGTTTATCATGTGTGTGATTGATGTTTACTATTTATGTTGTTTATGTCTTGCATAATCTTTATTATCGGTTGGAGAAGAGTAATAATGTTTTTACAGGCACAAAATTGTTTCAGCACAGTAACAACTGATTCACCCCCCCCTCTCAGTTGTCTTATTAATTTCAACATGTAACACCCCAAGGTCGAGTCCATGCTGAATTTTAATTATGTTTATAGGATGGTGAGACAATTGTTTATAAGCTGGAAGACTTATGTGTTTATTAGGCTAGAGAGACCAGATGCTAAGGCCAATGAGCCTGATTTTTGTATATGTAAATACTCACATCATTGATAAAATTACATCGTTGTGTGTAGACCAAACACAAAGAAAGAGTTATGGGGGACTAGGCTCCACTAGGTAGGGAAAGGGAAGGGGCTAAGTGTCTAGGATTAGGGGCTAATCTAGAGGGCTTACCTCTAAAGGAATAATATTATATTATTATTTCCTAGAGGCTAAGGTTGACATAACCTATGTTGTCCTAAGTTCCTGGGGAAAGGGAATGATTGTTAGGTGGAGCTCATGTAGCTTCAGGAAGATATGTGTCAACCTGGGTGCATGCAATTTTTAGGTGGGAAAGTTAACTTGTTGGGGGTTTTCCTCACCATTCTCATGATGTTCGCCACTCTGGAAGTCAACCATACTCCCCATTGATGCACACACTGAGACATGGAGATTATTGACATAGCTAGCCATTGCCTCCATTGTCGATCTCTACAACTTCTGAAACTTGCACATCCATCTTATGAAGATAACCATTTTTCCTATGAAGCACAACCCAACTACGTAATGTCTGAGCCATATCATGCCTTAGGCTTTGCTATTGCTACCCACATTTTCTTTGGACTGGTGTGTCTTGGTGTCATTATTAGAGCCCTTACCTAATTTTGTTGTGGATGTTACCCACTAGACTTAGGAGATGGATAGAAGAGGTAGGTTGTCAAGCTTGTGAGAAACTCTCTCTAGGTGAGAGAGTGTGTTAAGGAAGTGAGTTATCGTAGAAGGAGTTCCATAGCAGCTACAGTACTCTAAGACTTTCGGTCCAGCCTATTGTTGAAGCCCTGGAAGGGAGGTGGAAATTCAATGGAATTGTGCTAGTGAAAGTGTACACTCCTGGGGTGGGATAGGCGTTTGGGGAATGAGAGTCTATGGGCTTTGGGCGTAAGTGGATCTTGGGAGAAAATCCTTCTTTTTGATTTGTGCAAATTTCCTATTGTCCTTTCCAGGCCTAGGAATCCCTTTCCCAATGGAGTTTAGTCCTAGATCGGGGGTGGCCCACTGTTGAGTGTGATAAGCAATATGGTCTAAGGCTGGGAAGTTCATGGAAGGTTTGCATGCAGTTGGTGGTCATCTGGTAAAAGATAAGTACAAAATATTTGTTCTTTGTATGATGTGTATCTTTAAATCAAGTTATAATGATATTAGAATTGTTTGTATATATTGCATGTATGTTTTAATGTTATTTCGGCATGAATAGGTGTATGAAAAAAATGATATAATTGTTTAAATTGCATTAGATAGATATGAATATAAATATATATGGTATCAAAGCATGAAATTTATTGAGTGGCATGGCCTGGCCTATTGGTTGAAGGCCGAGAATGTTACAAATTGGTATCAGAGAAGAAAAAAAAAGATACAAATGTTTAGGTAGCGTTACCCGATAGAGGTTGGAGGGCCTGGGGCGTTACAATATCTCCTTCTTGTGTTCTTCTCTTAGTAACGGCACGCTCTATTGGTATTGTGTTGTAGTTGCAAAAATGGTGTTTCTAGTTAGGGTTTATATGTTGGTTCTAGTGTGGACTTGCCGAAATTAATCTATCTAAGAAAATATTAGTGTACTCGAGGGTGGCATATGTGAATGCCTATGGTTGGGTGACAATGATGTGATATTTTCTATGGTTAAACGAGCATATCAAAATTTTAACATGGTATGAGAGTTGGTTTCCTTCATAATAATCTAACCATTGGAAGGAAGATCCTCAGTTTCTCCCATTGTAAATCTCATTGAGCCCTTACTACACCCACCAATAAGGTCCCCTAAGTAGGGCACATATCTTCCCTGGATCAGATCTGTAAATTTTTTAAGTTGATAAATTAGGGTTTTCTCATAAAACCCTAGGTGAAGGCATCTAAATTTAAAGGTTGAGTTGAATTTTATTCTTGAATAAAGGAGTCTCCTTGGAATAGTGCACCCACTGGTCATTTCAAATTCCATTTCTAAAAAATATTAATTTTTCTGTCATATTTCTAGTGCCAAGGGAAAAATGACTATCAATACTAAGCTTGATGAAAAACTTGAGGGTGTTGACAACTTCCAAGCATGGAATTATAGAGTGATGGTCATTCTAGAGAAAAATTATCTAAAGGTTTTATTGAAGAAAAAGTTGTATAGACAGAGGGAGATGAAGCTAAGGAAAAACACAAGAAGAATCTAGTTAAGGAAAATAATATCATTGCAGATTCTATCCAAGATCACTTGATCCCACATGTCTCATCATTGAAGACCAAATAAAAAATGTTTGATGACTTATACCGATTGTATGAAGGAAAGAATATCAATTGGAAGATGACCTTGAGGACACAACTTAAGAATGTGAAGGTGTAGAATTCAAAAACCATTCAATCTTACTTCACAAGGGTGTCTCAAATCAAAGAATATATTGAAGCTATTGGAGACACAGTAGAATAAGTAGAGCTAGTAATGAGTATATTGAATGGTCTCCCAAAATATTGGGAATCATTTATTCAATGAATCTTTTCTAGAAGAAATATAATGAATTTCAACAGGTTATGGGAAGATTTCACTCAAGAAGATGCTAGAATGGAAACAAGAGAAAAGAAGTCAGGAAATGATGATCTATATCTACCAGTACATGCAAAAACATTAAAGATAAGGAAAGAGAATCATCTCCCCAAGAAGTCTCAAAGGTCACAAAATTATCAAAAGGATTAGTCTAGATACAAATTCTACTAATGCCAGAAGATGGGACACATTGCAAGAAATTGTACTCTCAAGAAAGAGCAATCCAGAAAAGTAAAACATAAGAGACATCATGCTCATGTCATAGAAGATGATGAACTTACTCAGAAAAGAACAAAATATTATGAATCATGTGAATAACATGTACTGATATCAAATCCTACAGGAAGAGTCACTCATGGATGTGACACATGGCTAGTTGACAGTGCTACTTCTAAGCACATGACTGGTTATAAGCATTCTCTCTCAGAACTAGTTCAGAAAAATCCACCTCATAAGGTGAAACTCAGTGATGACTATGAGTATCCCATCAAAGGAGTAGGAGAAACCTCCTACAAGTTAGATTCTGGAAAACCCTTGAAGATAAAGGATGTCTTGTATGTACCCGATTTCAATAAAAATCTCTTTTCCATCTCAACATTGGAAGGGAAAGGATTCATAGTCACTTTTATTAATGGTGAAGTTCTCATGTTGGAAAGAGGAAATACTCTTGATGATGCTATTGTGATTGGTGTCCAAGAAGTAGGTCTATACATGTTAAAGGGACACTCAGATTCAACATTAGTACACAACACAATAAATCCAAGTGAGTTATGGCATAAAAGGTTTGGTCACCTACAATACAAAGAATTACTAATCATAGGCAAGATGGTAACAAGTTTTTCAAAGATTTAGGTGGATCATGAACAAACATGCAAAGAATGCGCACAAGGGAAGAACATGAAAAATCTATTTCCAAGAAGCGAGAACAAAGCCAAAGGATTTTTTGACATCGTGCATTCAGACATGTATGGAATGATGCCAGCCACATGTGTATTATGTTTCATTTATTGATGATTTATCATGTAAGACTTGGATTTATTTCTTGAAATCAAAAGGTGAAGTATTCAACAAGTTCAAATTTTTCAAATCTCTTGTAGAAAATATTTCTGGAAAGAAGATAAAGACCTTTGAGGTCAGATAATGGAGGAGAGTTCAGATCAGATGACCTCAAATCATTCTTCAGATAAGTTGGGATTCAGAGAGATCTCTCTACTCCCTGCAATCCTCAGCAAAATGGGGTAGCAGAAAGAAAGAACCAAACAATAATGGAAGTAGTAAAGGAAATGATTCATGATAAAGAATTTCCTATGAACCTATGAGAAGAAGCATCCATGACTTATTTTTATGTGCAGAACATAAGTCCTCAACATTCACATGGGAACAAGACACCAGAAGAAATGTTTATAGGAAAAAATCCAAAGGTTAGCCACGTGCAGATATTTGGTTGTCCAGTGTATGTGTATGTTCCCAAGGATAAGAGATGAAAGTTTGATCCTTCAGGAAAGAAGGTTGTATTTGTTAGATATAGTGAATCATTGAAGGCATATAGAGTCTACATCCCTTTTTACAGATAGATCGATATTAACATATATATTATCTTTGATGAGGGTGAAACCTTCAATAGATCAAGGAAGCATCATATAGATTAGATCTATGATGAGGAACATGAAATTCCTATAGTTGCAGATTCATATGTTGGTAATGATGTTGTTCTTAAGGAGAATGGTATAGAGGACCATGACATGGTAGAACCACAAAGGCCTGTAGAAAAAATACAAAGAAAAAAAGACTATCTTGGGCTCGTAAAATTATTTAGGATGTCGAGAAGTATGGTGCCCCATATTATCACTATAAAAATTGTTTATGGAATCCAAGTTTCAGGAGTTATCAAGAGGACAAACTGGTGTAGAGGCGCGATAAACTGGAGGACGAGGCCATATCTAGAGGAAGAAGGCTAAATATAGCAAAAGTACGGAGTTGATGGGACCCGATGGGCCACAAATCTCAAGCGTTGTAGATCAACGGTCAGGGACCATATCGAGTGGAGAACTAGTGCGGAGGTTAATTCTTGAAAGAGGGTCGATAAAATACTGTGGTTTCGACTCGAGACCATGTGGCACCACCGAATGCATTTTGAGGAGAAAAGAAGTCTACCCCAAACCGCTTTGCCTCATCCCCAAAATAGGGAAGCGTATATAAAGGGGGGACCCTTGTCATTATTTTGTATTTTTTCTCAAATCATTGGAACGTTAAAAGTGGTGTGATGGTTCCATTCAAACCCAAGCTAGACTATGCGCCAAAAACATGCCAAGACAGTGAATATTTGGCTGCCAACCATGACTTATTCCTCTTGCATTGACTTGGAGATACTAATCAAGGAAATGATGGACTACAAGATCCATTCTGACGTGCAGACAAAGGAGATAGTGCGACTGGGAAAGAAAAAATGTAGTTTCCCAAGAGCCAACAAATATCCTCCAAGTGTCAACAAATTGGAAAGTTCGATAGAGGACCGAAGTAGGATAGATGGCAAGGACAAAAGTTGAGCATTCAAAGAAATCGGTCATTAGTTTATGAAACATTTTTTATTAGTCATTGTAAATCAGGTCACATACCGAGACTGTTAGTTGAAATGATTATAATTAGTCTTAGAAGATGAAACATTTCAGTTCAACTATTGTAATTGGTTTATAATTGAAAGGAACTCAAATTGTATAAATACTAGAAGTTTTGAATGTATTAATGTTGGGAGAAGTGCAAGGGAACCTTTTAGTTGTTCTGAATTCTATTGCAAATTTTTGGAGTTGAATTGAATACATATGCATAAGCTTTTGAAGTCTATATGAAAAGATTCTGATGGTGGTGATATGAGTTTTGTCTCTTCTCCTTGTATGTATTTCATTTGTTTTTTAATTCCATCTACATTTTTTTCTGTTTAAATTGGATAGTTAACATCTTAGAATTCATCTTGTGATGCTCTTGGCTTAAGACATTTAAACTGTGTAAATTGCTTCCTAACTATTTTAGATTTCATTTCAGTAATGCTTTGATGCAATTACTTGTTTTCTCCTTCCTCTTACACTCTTCTTAAATACAATTTACAACTCATATTCATCGCCTCATTTAGCCTTGATCCTCTGGAAAGTTGTACCGACCAATCATTTTTTTCATTCACTTTTAGAATTTTGACTCCATATCCCTAAGTGTCCCTCCCCTTCCTATCCAAAAAATTTATAACCCCCCCCCTTAAAAAAAAAAAAACTAAATCTAACCATCAATTTCCAAAGAAACATCAAGTAACACGAGAGAGCCCTCTCTGAGATGAGCAGGCTAGTGCCCAACTCTAAAGCTAGTTGAAATAGTTACCTCTGTTGTTTGTCTATCAGTGGGACAAAATTTACAGAGTGTTAACATTCTGGCGTCGTTGTCAGGGAACGAAGGTGAAATTTTCCCTAGGTTAAATGACAAAGTTCAGATTTGAGTACTGATGGTGAAAAGTATTCAGACACAGAAAGGTTATACATCATTTACCTGGTGACTCCATTTTCAAGAATATAGAATTCAAAATTTTCATGGCGAATCCACTATCCAAAGACTCAGTATCCTAAAGATTTTATTGATCACTCCACTACTTCAAGATGGATTACATATCTGCAAGGTATTCTCCAATGAATCGCTCTCATATTCCTTACATTCCAAAATGTATTCCTCACATAGATTGGAAAAAATATTTTCCTAAATTCAAAGATGGGACAAGAAATGATGTTGACTTGCACTTGATTAGATTTAACATGCACATGTGTAAGCTAGGGTTTGAATTTCATGAGGATTGTTTGATGAAAATGTTTATGGCTACTCTAGAGGGGAAAGCAAGATTATGGTATGAAGGTTTAAAACCAGGCAGCTTATACTCTCTTAAAGATTTCCATATAACATTCTTTAAGAATTATGGAGAATCTAATCCTTCATTCTTGGTGTTTGAAGATTGTTTTGAATTTTGTGAACATTTCATTAAGTACATTGAAAATGTTTTTGGTGATGAAGAGTGTATGAATGATGAAATCATAGAAGCCTTTTATGAATACTTATCTCAACAACAAATAGTATCCCCTCTTTTGGTTGAAGATAAATATGATCAAGACATTGTTGCTAAAAGTTATTTTCTTTCTCCTGAACTTGATGAAGATATTCAACAAGATTTCCATCAAGACAAAGTGTTTCAAAGTTGTCTTTCTTCCCTTGTGAATGACGTGGTTGTTCAAATTCTAAGTGACCTAGACATGGATGAGGATTTTGAAAATGAATCCATGGGAACTCTAGACTATGAAGTATTTCATGATGTTAGCCTTTCACATTTGCAAGAAGATTATGAACAAGAACTTATGTCCATTCAGTCATTTGAAAGTCAAAATGACAGTCCTCAAGAAAATTTCCAAAAGGTTAATAAAACCAAACCAAAATTGTTTGATGAACAAGAGGATAGCCTTGATACACATAATATGGCTATCATATTTGAATATGTTCAAGAATTTATGAATATTGTTTTTGATATGTATGGTAGAGTAGAAAAACCTATTGCTGCCATTTCATTTGAAAATGTTCTTAGAACTGAAGAAATACAGAAAGAACAACAAAAACTTATGAATGAGGCTTATCTTTCTATTTTTGTTCATCAAGAAGAAATGATTTTTCATGGTTTTCAAGATCATGTAGCCATCATCTTACAGTCATCAGTGAAGGAGGAATTTGTTTCATTCATAAGCTCATATTTTGGATTCAATTTTTTATTTTAGCTGCCATATTTTACATTTGTCCACCTTCTTAAGAAAAATGTGAGCAGAAGAGAATTGGGAAGCCAATTGCTTGATTTGTTGCATTGGAACTTTAGCATCACTTGATTGAGTATTCATTTCAACATTTTTAGAGTACATAGGAGTCTGCGAATAATCTTGTTGGTAAAGAATTTTTCAGTTTGGATTTCCAGTAGTGTCTATAGCTAGATTTTAGCAGTGTATTCAGTGTTCAATATCCATTTGAGAGCAGTGTGCATAATTTGTTTTTTAGCAGACACTAGCGATAGGTTGGAGCAGGTTACACACACATGTTTTGGGAAAATCCCAATGGATCAAGCTCTGGTTCTACAAGTTCTTTGCTACCTCACTGGGAGGATAACATCCCCATTTGGAGCCCATGTTATCACTATAACAATTTTTTTATGGAATCCAAGTTTCAGGACTTAACGAGAGGCTAAACTAGTGTAGAGGGGAGATAAACTAGAGGACAGGGCCATATCTAGTGAAAGAAGGATAAATATAGAGGAAGTGCAGAGTTGATGGGACCCAGCGAGCCACATATCTCAGGCATTGCAGATCAATGGTTAGGGACCATATCAAGCGAAGAAATAACACAGAGGTTAATTCTTCAAAGTGAGACGATAAAAATACCATGGTTTTGAATTGGGACCACATGGAGCCACCAGATACATTTTGGGGCGAAAAGAAGTCTACCCCAAACCATTTTGCCTCATCCTTGAATCGAGAAGCATATATAAAGGGGGAATCCTTGTCATTATTTTATGTTTTTTTCAAATCATTGGAACATGAAAAGTGGCGCGACCACTCCATTTGAACCCAAGCTTGACTGTGCGCCAAACACATGCCAAGACAATGAAGATTGGTCTTGCATCCATGACTTCTTCCTCTTGCATTGACTTGGAGATACTAATCAAGGAAATGATGGACTAAGATATCCCTTCTAACTTGCAGTGGAAGGAGATAGTGTGGATGGGAAAGAAAAATTGCAGTTTCCTAGGAACCAACAAATAGCCTCCGAGTGTCACCAAATTGGAAAGTTCGACAAAGGAACGAAGCAGGACAAATGGTGAGGACATAAGTCGATTAGTCATATAAATCGATCGTTAGTTAATGAAACATTTTTTATTAATCATTGTAAATAGGTTCACATACCGAGACTGTCAGTTGAAATTATTAGAATTAGTCTTAGAATATGAAACGTTTTAGTTCAACTATTGTAATCAGTTTCTAATTGAAAGGAAATCGAATTGTATAAATACTAGAAGTTATGAATGTATTAATGTTGGCAGAATTGCAAGGGAACCTTCTAGTTGTTCTGAATTCTATTGTAAATTTTTGGAGCTGAATTGAATACACATGCAAAAGCTTTTGAAGTATCTATGACAAGATTCTAATGGTGGTGATATGAGTTTTGTCTCTTCTCCTTGTATGTATTTTTTTTGTTCTTTAATTCCATCTACATTTTTTTCTATTTAAATTGGCTATTTAAAAGATCAGAATTCATCTTGTAATGCTCTCAGCTTAAGAAATTTAAAATGTGTAAATTTCTTCCAAACTAATTCATAATTCATTTCAGTAATGCTCTAATGTAGTTACTTGTTTTCTCCTTCCTCTTACATTCTTCTTAAATACAATTTATAACTCAGATTCATCACCTCATTTATCCTTTATCCTTTGGAGATTTCTATCGACCAATCATTTTTTTCATTCACTTTCATAATTTCAACTCCATAGCCCTAAGTGTCCCTCCCCTTCCTAGACAAAAAAATTATAAAAACCCCTCAAAACAAACTAAATGTATCCATCGATTGCCAAAGAAAAATAAAGTGACACAAGAGAGCTCTCTTTGAGTTGAGAAGGCTAGTGCCCAGCTCTAAATCTGGTTGAAATATTTACCTCTGTCGTTTGTCTATCATCCGGAAAAAATTTACAGAGTGCTAACACCCCATATGGATCTTTCAGAGAAAGAAAGAAATCTTGAACATATTATAGTCATGTGGCATTATTATGTGATATCATTGATGTTGAGCCTACCTGTTATGAATAGTTTGCAGAAAATAAAGTATGGAAGGATCTCATGATTGAGGAATACCAGTCCATAATTAACAATGTTGTTTGGGATATGGTTCCAATACTAAAAGAGAAATCAATTTTGAGTTCCAAATCGATTTACAAGACAAAAAAATCAGTAGATGGTAGTATCAAGAAATACAAGGAAATTTTCATGGCTTGTGGATTCTCCTAGAAAGAAGGAATATATTATGAGGAGACATTTTCTCCTGTGGCGAGGTACAATTCGATTAGAGCTATACTTGTGATAGATGCAGTGATGTAATGGAAGGTACATCAGATGGATGTGAATACAACCTTCCTGAATTGCGTAGTTGAATAAGAAGTGTACATGGAGAAGCCACAAGGATTCGAGACACATGACAGAGAAAGTCATGTGTGCATATTGAATAAAGTCGTGTATGGGTTGAAACAAGCACCCAGGGCATGGTATGGTAGAATTGACAGTTTTTTGATGAGCTTTGGCTTTACCAAGAGTAAGGTAGATCCTAATAATTACTACATGGTTGAAGATAGTGGAACAATGATATTACTGTTATATGTGGACGACCTGTTTCTAACAGGGGATGGGAAGCTCATCACAGATTCTAAGATAAATCTTGCATCTAAGTTCGAGATTAAAGACATGGGTATGATGAATTACTTTTTTGGTCTATAGGTGTGGAAGAAACTGGATGAGATTTTCATGTGCCAAGGAAAATATGTGGTAGAAATCTTGAAGAGATTTGATATGATGGATTGTAAATCAATGCCTAGACTGATGGTGATGAACCTGAAGTTATTGACTGTTACTTATTCATAGATAGTGGATGTCACCATGTATAGGAATACTATTGTTTATTTAATGAACACTAGGTGAGATATATGCTTTGCAGTGAACACTTTCAGTCAGTATATGGTTGAACCAAGATATGTTCACTTGGTTTAGACAAAGCATGTGTTGAGGTACCGAAAAGGTACATTTTATTATGGAATCCAATATGTTTTGGATCATAAGATAAGAATGCAAGGGTATACTGATTCATATAGGGTCGGTAGTGTCACATATTGTAAGAGCACATTTGGATGTTTATTTAGTCTAGGGTCAGCTATGAAATCCTGGATCAGTAGGAAGCAGACTAGTGTGGCACTCAATATGGTTGAGTAAGAACACATAGCACCATGTCCATCCTATAGCAAAGTTGTCTGGCTTAAAAAATTACTTGCAGTGTTTTTTTTATCTCAAGTTGGAGGTGACTTGTATTTTTTGTGACAACCAAGCAGGTCGAGATCTAGTATCATTAAATCTGAAATTTGGTGCAAAGAGGAGTCATGACGCTCTAGTATATTGGCATAAACAAGCATATAGAATATGTGTTTACCAAGTATTTTTCAAGGGTAAAGTTTGAATACTTTAGGGACAATCTTGGAGTGGTCCAGAAGGGCATCCCTCATAAGAGGGAGTGATGAGTGACATATGCAATTCTTCAGGAAGTAGCTTGCATAGTGTGGCAGAATAAGGTTTTCATTTACATGCACATTACTGATTTTGGCACTGACCAACATAACCTTGCATAAGGTCTACAGATGTTGAGCCTTCGAGGCTAGCGAGTTTCCCAACTTTTCAAGCTAGAGGGACAACCTGTGTGGTTGGAGGTGTTTCCTAGCCTTGAGATAGATGGGTAGTGTGTGCGCACTACATTTCCTAACCCTCATGGTTATATTCCAAGTCATTGTGGGTTGGATTCCTAGTGTCCCAAATAGAAGAACTAGCTCTAGGGATATTTTCCATATTTTGTGTGAGCTCACGAGTTGCAGTTTCCTAGAAATCATTCGGATTGATTAGTAGTGAAGTTATATGTAAAATGGCTCAACTTCATATTCCATATTTTGTGTGAGTTGGATGGTTTCCTACTTTAGTGTGAAATAGATGCCTAGTTCTGTGTAAACTAGATGAAAGTCATGTAATGACATAAGGTTTGAGAAGAAGATGAGGTTGTGTCCACTAAATATATGATACATGTGTTAATGAGGCCCTAGACACATGATTGTGAGATGCCCATAAAATAATCACTATGTGTGACTATGTGTTACCCATGATTTTAGTCAATCTTGATAGTGTATTGATGATGGTGTACTCAGGCTCCTCATAAGAACTTTCTCCTGAGAAAAGTGACATTCATCTCTTCCCAGAAAACTTACTTTTGAAGAGAGTTCGCAGGTTGCTAGTATCCTACGGTGCGAGAATGACCCATTTTCGCAGGCTGCCTTAAGCTAGGGTGAAAACTTCTCACACTATGTTACATAGCTAGGGTGCGAACTTGTTCTAAAGCTTGGAAAAAGATGAAGTCTCTTGATGGTTCTAGAAGGGAATCTTCTAGAAGAATGGGTTGGCATTCGAATGGTTATCCTTTTACTGGTTTCCCTGATATTGTGGGATCATTCTTATCCAAGTAACCATCTCATTCTCTCCTATATATTGATGTAATTCTCATGGAAAAGGTTAAGAAAGATTCATTGGAGAATTGGTGAAATAATTGTGTGAAGGACCTAGCTTGAACAGGAGCTTGGAGACTCTAGCAAGTCTATCAAGAGGATTTTATCTTCTTCATACAAGGATTGAGAAAGTGTGTGTGTGTTGGAGCCAAGAGCCACCGAAAGGAAGCTTGTGACATCAAGGCGATCAGGTTGTATCTTCTACTTTCGATTAATATTATACAGTGACATGTCCTTTTCCCATAAAGTAATTCTTACTTTATTATGTAATTCCTTGATCATACACATAAGTTGATAGTTGAATATATTTTGC
>JZKD02S1873509.1:347713-359965 GCA_000966675.3 Picea glauca
TAGGAAATCAAGACTCTTCCTGTCCATTTTTCTTGACTTTCGTTTCTTGACTTTTCTCTGCAAAGATATACTCTCTGATTTTGGAATCTGAGTGTGCTTGTTTGGTTAAGAACCGATGACAGTTGAAAGTTGATCTTATTTTTCTTTATCATTTGCTAATTATTTGCCAACTCATTGTTCTCATGCAATTGAAAAGACTAGTTTGATCTGCTTGTTATTTTTGTTTCCATTGAAAGATTGGTTTGGGTTTTTGTCTATTGTTTGTTCATTGGTTTTTTGGTTTTTTTCACTCTCACCATCATGGTGTAGGTCCTTTTTGAAAAGTGAACAACGTTTTTCTTTCAAAAGAATTTTCTTCTTTGAAAGTATTGAAAATCAATTGTTGAAATTATTGAAAAAGAAACAATAGAGAATTGTTATTGACGTGTGATTTGTTGCAATTGCATTTTAAAGGAAATTGTGTCTTGTAGTTCAAGTTTGATCCAGAAAAATTCTCTTTCCCTCCCATACATGGGATTCATTGAATGAAAATTGATATATTTCATTCTTATCCATGCATCGTTGGGTCAGAGTCTCATACAACATCAGTTTCATCTCCGCTTCCTTTGAGTAACAACAGCCCTTAATAACATTGCACAATCATAAAATTTAACTAGTAACTCTTTTCTAGGGCTAGGGATGATTTTAAGGATGGAAATTTATTTTAAAATGTAGAAACCTTGGCGAATATTACTTATCCTTCATATGCCAACTATAACTATTTGGTGATATTTTTGTAAAAATATTCAAATTTCTAAGGATTTTATATATATTTTTATAAAATTTTGGCGATTTTTAAGGTAAAATAATTTTATCCTATAGAATTTGGGAGAATTATTTTTAAAATAGCGAATCTCGTTTTTGGAAAAACCATGGAAAATTAGCCCATGAGCGAAATTTAGCCCCTAAAATCATCCATGTCTAGGGCTCTATTACGCCAATATTTAGCTAGGCTAGTTCTTTGGAATAGGTAGAGAGATACACTCTCCAAAGAACAAAACAAACAATAACATCTTGTGTTAAGGAGTGTAAAATTCCATTTACAACATCTTGTCCTCGGAAGCCCTTCTCACACAAGGGCCAAACACGAGGTCGCATTGATATTAACAGAGTTACTCACCCTGCATTGTTGATATTAGTGTAGATATTGCACGTATTACGGGGGTCACTCAGAGGTATACCCACAATGATGAGTGGAAGACTTTTGAGTTGATTTTGGGCTAGATACCCTGCCCTTGCATGTGGATCAGACTGTCGACCCCCCAGGCTTTAATGTTGTCGGTGATAACCTTAGCGTCCTATCTTTCTAGGGTCTTACACAAGGTGACTGTGAAGGGGAAATTCTTCACGGTACCTAGAATCGACGTTGGCCAAAATCACTCAGGATCCTTGGAGGGTATACCCATGATTATGTGTGGGAGCTTGCACCAGGGTGTAAGTCCATTAAGCAGGTCGTCAACGTAACTTTTCCACCCTAGCCTAGCCCCTTCTCATCTCATTGTTGCGCCGTTGGATTTCATCACCAACTAGTGGCTTCAGAATTAGAAGGTCTTGATTGCTTGGTATTGTTTCCTAGATTTTTTTTACTAGCGTGTGTTGTTTGTTTACCAAAGTTGACCATACGATTTTCTTCGTAAGTTTGTCACTCGTTTAGAATAGCTCCTCCACGTCGTTCACGTAGAATGCAAGGTTTATCTCCAGAGCATCTAGAAGGTTCTCAACCCTTTCCTACAAGTTCACCTGAGGGCTCTCCTCAGTAGAGTGAAGTCCAAGACATTGCCACCCCACAAGTGGAACGAACTGACTCTCTCGAACATTTCCGAATTACCAATACTCGAGAGGACTTTCAACTTCACCCCAATTCTGAGTGACCTCTTATGCGACTGAATTCTTCCGGAGACTTAGTTGTTACATCTTCTGGATCACCGGTTGGACCCTTTCCAGGCATAGAAGGCTAGGATCCTTTTTTCTCTATGGGTGTTTTTCGACGAGACCTTTTTGGTCGAGGTTCACCCGTGATTTTCTAAATCATCTCACCTGTGATTTCTGAAATCTCTAGTCTAGAGACAGTACCGTTTCCTACTGCCTATTATTTTCCTAGTACGGATGCCCCATGATCTGAACACATCTTGACCATCCCTATAGAAATGGCCCATCATACAGATACTACGAGTTTTCCCACGGGGTTTGTCGTGGTTAGTATCGCTCCCATCAGCACACTGCGAACTCCCAGCATCACCCCAACACTACCACCTAGATATCGTGCGTGAATGCTTCCATTCCCACTCCTACGCAAACCCCATCTGACTCTCCTAGTGGTCCTTCTTCTTCTGGGCACTCTCTTCCCGTTTTTATTCCAACACTCCCTCAATTTCCTTTTGGAGGAATTTCCTTGTCTTCTACTGGTAGTCTTAATACTAGTGGCACTATTTCATCATTCACAAAAAATTCCCAGATTCCTGTCGGTGGACAATTTCACCAAGGTGGCATGAATCAACCCCCTCTCAGTGGGAAAATTCCTATTGGAACGCAAATCCCAATTGGAACACAACCCCCAATTGGAACATTTCCCCCAATTGGAACACCACCTTCGATAGGAGGACCAACCCCACCTTATGGACAAAAAATACTTCCATCCTTGGCCCAGTATTGGAATCATCTGATACAACATCCACCTCAATCGAATGGGGGGCAGTATTTTTCGACTACATCTGTGATACCCCCTAGTATCGGCCAACCATATCCAGGTACGTTCAATCCCATTTGGGGCTCGACTACTAAAACTCACGTCCCTGTTCTAGGGTACAATCCCATGAGCTACTATCCTCTCCAACCACCATTGAATCTGCCTGGGTCTTCACATTATATGCAGACTACTTATGGTCCTACTGGTTTGTCGACAGGGATTCCTCCCCAAAGCCACCAGTACCCGCAGGTGAATCAACAGTTACCCTTTTTGGCCACTTTGGATCTTCCAGATTTGTCAAGGATTTTAAATGATCCAATTCATCACTCTCCCTAATGGCCTGCTATACCAGCCAAGCTACCATCGGACATCCCTAAATTCAATGGAAAAGTGGGAGAGGACCCTAACAATCATGTCATGACTTTTCTCCTCTGGTGTTCATCCAACTCATTGATGGATGACTCTATTCATTTACGTCTTTTTCAACGAACCCTCACAGGTTCTGCTACGAAGTGGTATATAGAATTACCACGAGGTTTCTTCGCTGACTTCAACACCCTAGATATGGATTTCCTCACACACTACCAGTTACCGATTCGTTATGAAATGGGGACCGAGATTTTGAGTTCTTTTAAAAAAAATAAAGCCACTCATATATCTGATCACATTCATGAGTGGCGATGGAGACGACGTCTCATTAAGCTCGAGCTCCCCAATCGGTTGCTGGTAGAGTGGTTCACCAAATAATTTTTGAATGACATCGGTCATGACATCGCCATGGGTGGAGTAGTTATAGAAGAGCAGGCCATAAGTCGTGCTCAATAACTTGACCTCATTTACTCGCAAACAGGTACCCTTTACGATTTACTACTTGACTTACCTCGTCCTTCCACTTCTGCCACTTCAACTACTCCAGCTGCTTCGCATGTAGCCGACGGTGTGATTGGCACTTTCTAGGCCCAACCACATTCCGCCTCAAGTGAAAACCCCAAACCTGCTTCTTCTAATGTTCAAAATGATTCGTCTCCTGCCCCTCCCACCGGAAAGACTTCTAAGGTCAATGTAGTTCAATCTACCCCAGCCAGTAAAAACAAATCCAAAAAGGGAAGGGGTAATAATAAGGAGGTCAAAAATACTTCTCAAGTAGAGAGAACCAAAACTACACCTATTGACGATTGGGACAAGCGCAAACCTCGATACCCTTGTCTTATCTGTGGTGATGATCACTACATGAAGGATTTTCCACGACACGCCGAGGTCACTAAGTTCCTTCAAGGAGCCCCAAAACCACCTGCTCCGACCGTTTTTTCCCAACCCTTCCTGTCTCAACAACAGGTTCAGTTGGTCATTCATGACCAACCTTCATCTTCTACTACATCCTATGTATTGATGTGTACTGGTGATTCAAATCAAAACGACATTGCACTCACCACTCGAGCCAAAGATTATTCTCCCTCTAAAGAGAAGGTTGATGATCTACCTCCTTCCTTGGTACAACCCTCTACCGCGAATCCACCTACCAACAGTCCTCTTCATCTCGAATGACTAAGCCTTGACACATTTCTTTGACCCCCCCCAAGGGCATCGTTCAGAAATCAGATTTCAATCCACATGCTTGTGCTGCCCAGAACTATAGCATTGTTGAAGATTTGGCCCAAGCACCTTCGGCGATGTCAACCCTCGAAGTCCTTCAAAGTTGTCCCACACAACAGAAGTCATTGTTGAAATATATCAGTGGAATCGACCCAACGAATACGAATTTAATAATTTTTGACTTGGAAGATCACATTCTAAGGTTACCCCCTCAACTCGCATTCCAGATCCAGGTGATTATCTCTGAAAAAAACATTTGTTGAACCATTATCGATGAGGGTGCCTCGACGTGTGTCATGTCTCTTACTTGCTGGAAATCCATTGGCTCTCCCTCTTTCAATGAATCCCAGAACACTCTCAAATCCTTCAATGGCTCCGGTTTTAATCCCTACAATGTCTTTCATTCATTGCCCATCACGTTAGAAGGCAAAACGGTCCAAGTCAAAGTGGAAGTCTTTGACACTCCCCTTGATTACAATATTTTTCTTGGCCATAGCTGGATCGATTCCATGCACACAGTTGTGTCGACCCTTTTCCATGTGGTACATTTCCCACATCAAGGGAAGGTCGTCACTGTTGACCAATTAGCCTTCTTTAATTCTGATACCTATAATGGAAATGTACCGTTCATTGCTAAAACCCCACCGGGTTATGAGAACGTCGGTGTAGGCCTTCTCAAAGATTCTTCATTAATGGGTACTTTCCCGATTCCACCGCCTAATGTTCCACGCTCGTCTATTGCTTCAATCAACATGATCTCCACCTCGATTCACGAACTTCCTGCATATCACGACCCCTGGATAGTACCTGACCCTAGAGATTATCTTCATTACAGCAACGAAATGTCGTTAAGTCCAGTTGAATCCGCCTATCAGGGCATTCAATCAACAACCTCTTCTACCCCTTCTCTTGGTGAGTTATCTCCAGATCCTTTCCGTGTCATTTTTCCCACTAATGAGATGATCATGTCTATCATGGAGGCCACCCCTTGGGACGATGGACATCATCATTCCATCCTCTTTTTGGAGCAACATACCATTGATAACTACCAACGGATATCGACCCCGTCGATCGTTATCGTCATCTCAACCCTTCCTGGGTCCACACACGATGTGTTTTCTGAAGGGAACTTAAGCAATATATCGCCCACTATTCCCCTCGACATATCTGTCAAACCTGGGATTGTCGAAAATGTCCATATTGGAGCTTCATGTTCTTCTGATGAAGTCGTCACCTACACATCCCTTTTCAAAGAGTTTCGTGACATATTCACCTGGAGCTATGAAGAAATGCTAGGTATCGACCCCGACATTGTGATACATGATATCAAGACATACCCCGACGCTAAACCCATCCGGCAACACCTTCGTCCAGTTCACCCACATAAAGCGGCAGCTATCAAGCTCAAAGTCGAGAAACTTCTCAAAGCCGGTTTTATTTACCCGGTGGCCCTCACTGACTGGGTTTCCAATATTGTCTCGATTGACAAGAAACAAGGCACCATCTGTGTATGCATTGATTATAGGGATATCAACAAAGCCTATCCCAAAGACAACTTTCCTACCCCCTTTGTCGATCAGATTGTCGACGATTGCACCGGAAGTGAAATCTTCTCTCTGATGGATGGTTTCTCCGGGTATAATCAAATCAACATTGTTCCCGGGGATCAAAATAAGACTGCTTTTATTTGTCCTTGGGGTACTTTTGCCTATTGGAAACTCCCTTTCGGTCTCAAGAATGTTGGTGCCACTTTTCAACATGCTATGTCTTATGCTTTCCATGATATCAAGCACATCGTACAACCATATCTGGATGATTTACCTGCTCACTCAATGCGCCGAGTCGATCATCCAACCCACCTCTGATCCATTTTCGTCAGCTGTCGGTTCTACCGTATACATTTGAATACTCATAAGTGCGTTTTCTGCGTGGGATTCGTCCGACTTATAGGTTTTATTGTTTCGCGTCAAGGGATCAGGGTGGATCCTTTAAAGGTTGAGGCAATCCTTAATCTCCCTCCTCCTTCTACACTTCACCAGTTACAAAGTTTGCAGGGGAAAGAAAACTTTCTTCGTCGTTTTATCCCAAATTACGCCGAGATAACTCATGGATTTACGCGGCTACTAAAAAAGGGGTCTGATTTCGTATGGGATACCATCACCAAAAATGCTTTCGAAGCTTTGAAATTGTCCCTAACGCCTGCTCTACTTCTCTTTCCCCCCAATTACAGTCGCGATTATTTCCTTTACCTTGTTGCCTCGGATTACACCATTGGTATGGTTCTCGTCCAAGAGGATGATGCTAATGACGAACATGTTATCTACTACTTGAGTCGAAGTCTAATGCCTACCGAAATCAAGTATTTACATGTCGAAAAACTGGCCTTGGCTGTCATCCAAGCCGTCCAATGCTTCTGGCACTATATCCTCTCGTGCAAGACTACAGTGATTTCTAACTGCAACCCTGTGCAACACATTGTCACACGTCAATTGCTAGGGGGAAAATACTCCAAATGGATTGTGATACTCCATGAGTTTGACTTGGAATTCAAACGCACCAAGTCAAAGAAGTCCTTAGTGTTTGTTGAGTTGATATGTGACTTTCCCTATTCTGAAACATAAAATGTAGCAGCTGATTCATTACCCGATGAATCCCTTTTCCTCATCAGCACCGCTGATCTTTGGTATGGCGATATTATCATATATCTCCAAACCCATACTTTCCATCCAACTTTGTCTAGTACTGACCAACGTCGAATATGATACCAAGCTTGTCAATATATTATCCTCTGGGATACTCTTTATCATTGGGGGATTGACTCTATTTTTCGACGCTGCCTCACCTTCGACAAAGTCGAGAGAGCTCTGAATGAATGCCATTCTGGAGCCTGTGGTGGTCATATGTCTGGGTATGCTACTGCCAAAAAGATATTACGAGCAGGGTATTTTTTGCCTTCTTTATTTAATGACTACATAATCGTCGTTCAAAAATGCCATGCTTGCCAGATCTATAATAATAAGATCTGGTCTCATCCCGCTCCTCTTCACCCTGTGGTCTCCATTGGTCCCTTTGCAAAATGAGGCATCGATTTCATGACATGTCACCCTCACTTGGTTGGGGGGCATGGATACATTATTGTAGCCATATATTACTTTACGAAATGGGCCGAGGCGATGCCAACATTTGACAACACTGGAAAGACCACAACATTATTCATTTTTAATCACATCATAGCTCATTTTGGTGTTCCCCAAGATATCATCACTAATCATGGTATCCACTTTAGAAACTTCATGATGTCCGAACTTACTGAAAAGTTGGGTCTTTCACCATGAAAATGAAACGCCTTATTACCCACAAGCCAATGGCCAAGTCGAAGAAATTAACAAAGTTCTCATAACTATGCTCCGACGAATGATAGGGATTCACAAAATAAGTTGGCACACAATGTTGTTTTCAGCATTGTGGGCTTACCGGACATCCATCAAGTCCACTACTGGGTTTACACCTTTCTGGTTAGTCTATGGTTTGGAAGCCATTCTCCCGATTGAATGCGAGATACCCTCTTTAAAACTAGTTGTTGAACTTCTACCAAACACTTTTGATGAGGAAGAACGTCTATTGTATCTTATGCAATTAGATGAAACTCGACACGATGCTACCCTAGTCATAGAAGCTCAGAAAAAATGTGTCAAGGCCCAATACGACAAACATGTTAAGCCTCGTGTTTTCTCCAAAGGAGATCTCATTCTCCTCTATGAACAAGATCGAGATATGCTAGGGGATGGAAAATTCGAAGCCATGTGGCGAGGGCCTTATATCGTTAGATGAGTTTTGGAAAAATGGGCTTATGAGTTAGTAGATTACGATGGTATCCCTTTGAGTGAAACCAAGAATGGGTTGTACTTGAAGAAGTACTATGCATAAAATCACCTGTGCATGAGTACCTGTATTTTTATTGTATCATACTTCTTGTGTGTTAGTATAGCTTTCTTTTGTCGGTATTTGGTCTCTGCCCTTATGTGACGTTGTGTTTTATTTCCAAATGATGGAGTCTTCACTACCCTATATTGGCTTCGCTAATGGTGCTAACCATAGTACTCAGAACCTTGCTTCCACTGCATGGGCAATTTACACCCCTACAAATGAACTTGTCTCCTTACGAGGTGTGTGTCTTCGCCGTACGACCAACAATATTGCAGAGTATAACGTCGTTATCAAATTGTTGATTGATGCTATCTCGCTCGGAATCCATCATTTGGTTGTGCGACTCGATTCACAGCTTGTAGTACTACAGTTAAGTAATGTCTACACTATTTGAAGTCCTACTTTGTTACGGGTGTATTTGCGAATTCGCCTCTTGGAACGTTATTTTGATTATATTGAATATCAACATATTCCTAGATGTCTAAATACATTAACTGATGCATTGGATAACTATGTATTAGACAGACATTTGGATTATTTATAAATCAATCACATCAACTTTTACACAACATAAGATAAACCGATAGAAGTCGTATGTATATATAATGATCAAAAGGTTTTTTTACAAAAAGTTTTGTCCGAGGACCAAAATGTCAAAATTTGAAGCTCATAGCTTCTACAAAGTGATTTCATGGATGACGTTCATGGTAACACACGACTACCCAGGCAACCCTACAGAGTAGTCGACCAATGGACTCTGACACTCCTACTGTATGATATTGATAACGTCGTGGAACCTCTCCAAGAGGCATGTCTGGAATATCTGTTGTCAAACCCTCTAGGTTTTGTTCCACCACTTCATAATCCTTGGCGTCCCATCGTGGCAATGGCACCACCTCTCCTCGCCACTGAATGGGAGAAGTACTAGGAGGTCGGTAAGGTCCCACATCTGTGTCATCAACAACCAATTTTGTATTTAATCCTTGGACGAACATATAAAAAACATTTGCATATGATAAAATTCACAAAAAACATTTAAAAAAAAAAATGAAAAAAATGTGTACTTCTTACCAAGTTCCCCCCACTAAGCACCCTCAGGCAGGACTAAGTCCATATCTCCTCATAAATCCAACCCGGCATAAGCATAATCGTCGACCATCATCATCTGTGGTCGCAACCAGTCGAAGAAGGTATCATCATACTTGATAATTGGTCCAGCTATGTGCTGGGCCATGAGCTGACACCATCTCAACATTCTTGGATCTGTGGGAGCTGATAAATCCCACTCAACCTGCAACCTTAGTAAGGGAACCCTCTCAATAAATAAGGACACTAATAAATACCCGTACCCGAATTTCTTTAGGTCGCCTCGCCTGCATTTGGTCAACTGCCTTTTCATGCTACGAAGCACAACATCTACCCAGTTAAAAGCCCGAGGCTCAGTACACTCTATGGCATACTGAAAGTAACTCTAGAGAACCATGTGAGGAGCAGAGATCCCAGCCATATCAGAAATGGTGAACAAAATAGTGTGGAGGGTCAAATCCCGCACTCCCCAAATAGCTACTTTCCCTTTCTTCCTCTCTACCTCTGGGGAAACCCACCACCTCTGCTACCAGTCAGGCTCACGTGGTACCCACGTCGTGACAGTCCTATCAAGAGGTAAATGTCCTCAATATCCAAGGACAATGTGTGGAACCCTACATGAAATACTTCCTGGTCAGGATCCCACATATTCACAAGGTACTCCAATAACCTGATTTGGGCCCTCATGGCCGGGATACAAAAGTACTTCAGAAGACCACAGTTTCACAAAGCGGAAATGGTGGGCAGATGATTTTCAAAAATGGAATTATATTCTTCGTTCTCCCTTTCAAACCATTCCAAAACCATTGTGATGGCCAAATACCTGCATAAGAAGCATAAGAAGAAGATTAATAACTCTATTCACAAATTGGTGTCTTTTCATTGAGCAATTTTTTAAAAAACTTTTACACTTTGCAGTTCTCGCAGGTGCCCTTTAGGAACAGTGAGAGGTTCTCACAGGCGCTTGTGGGCTCACCTGTGAGAATGACCCATTCTCGCAGGTCCCATGTAGCTCACCTGTGAGAATGGCTGAGCGCCATATTAACCCCCAAAACAAACTCAAAATGATAGTTTTTTCCAATGAAAATGAAAAATTAAACCATGAAAAAGTAGAGGACAAAGTGCCTACCTCACTGCCACTGACGGTTCGTCGAATGGATGCTCGTAACTCCCACAATATGACGCCGAATTTCGAGGGTAATAGAGGGGTTTTTGGGCTAGAAGAGTGGTAAAGTTAAAATGATATGGTAAAAATACTTTTTACTTCTTTATATTTACTTTTACCATGCTATTGAAATTTTATAATTATTTATTTATTAAAACGTAATCCCTAATGCCCTTTTGAGTGTAACTTTTGCAGGTGTAATGATTTCGATGTTCATATACAGGGATGCAGACATATTTTTTCTTCTTCATCACATGTTTTGCTTTTTTTTCATGGTTTTTGCACAAAACCTCGAGCTTGGTCTTTGTCCATTCTCACGCTCGAAAATACATGAGAATGCGATCGAGCATACTTTTATCACTTTTTCGGGCTCAACAAGGTTTTACGAAAAAGGAACCCCCCTGGAGTCCTCTTTAAGCTCTTTTCAGACTCTCTAAACATGAAAATATAGCCAAGTGACCTTGCTATTTTCATGCTCGATAAAGTATTTGAAGAAAGCGTCTGGTGGGCGATAATTTATCTTTTTGTCGGTCTCATAAGACTATTTTACGAAAAAAGAACTGAGAGAGTTCTCTTTTAAGTGTTTTTCCAAACTCTATAATCATGAAAAACCTTCGAGTTTTTTGTCTTTGGACTCATTAAACAAACATCGACAGACCCGTCATGGGACCGAACAACTCCTTCCTAGGGTTCGTTAAACATACTCCGAAGGATAAGCTTATATCAATAAGCATATGTTATCCTCCTCAAGCTTGCATAAAAATAAAGAGGTACTCGCCAGAAATGGTGGGGGGAAATTTGGGAAAGGGATATGTTATCATCTTCATATTAATTGGTAGTAAGTGTCACTCTTGAACATGACACCCCCTATTCATTATTTGAAGCCGATTTGGGAAATCCATTTGTCTCTTGTTCGATTTGCTACAAGGTTATACCCTGTGTCATATTTGAGTTAATGCTACCAAATCATTGGTTGTGTCATTCATATGTTCAAGAGAAGTTCATCTGAAACCTCTATTGAGTCAGCCATCTGCAGTTGTCCATTCTCTCCATGTCGGCCTTCCCTGCGTCCAGTCCAACTTACATCATACTCTGTTTGACCTTCAAAATCTGTTACTCATTTCGTGTCATTGATGGGGGATACATCAAGGCCCTCCTATGATGAGTTTTGTTCCATCTACTTTAGCTCATTATCTGGAATCAAGACTTGGAAATTTTTTTGGTACCTTCGAACCTGCATGCCTCAATGGTAGGTTTCCTCGCTTTCGACAATAGGTTTACATCATTGACCTCTGATCAAAAGATTCCATCGGATGTTCAACCTCAAATCATTCATTCACATTCGAAGGATTGTACTAGAGTACCTTGGGAGTCATTGACATTAATGATGATTTCCCTCGCACTTGTTAACGGTTTCATCAATGACCGGTAATCAAGTGGTTTCTACCATGTTCAACTTCAACACATGTAATCACATGGTTAGATTTGTACTTTTGGGCAACAATATTGAAGACGCTGGATATCATCTCTTTGTACAGGTTGCGATGGAATATGTATAATTTGTGACACATAGATCCACTTTGTATGTCTCATGGCTATGTCATCTTAATTTGAATTTTCTCGCATAGATCCACAGTGTATTCCTGGTGGCTATACTATATTTTGATGGCATGGATCCATAGTGTATGATTGGTGGACATGACCTATGTCTACAATGTCATTCGTTTGTGATCTGAGTATGGGAATTCCTACCTCA
>JZKD02S1873509.1:360015-400283 GCA_000966675.3 Picea glauca
ATGGAATTCTCATGGAAAAGGTTAAGCAAGATTCATTGGAGAATTGGTGAAAGAATTGTGTGAAGGACCTAGCTTGAACAGGAGCTTGGAGATTCTAGCAAGTCTATCAAGAGGATTTGATATTCTTCATACAAGGATTGAGCAAGTGTGTGTGTGTTGGAGCCAAGAGCCACCAAAAGGAATCTTGCGACATCAAGGCGATAAAGTTGTATCTTCTACTTTTGATTAATATGATACAATGACATTTCCTTTTCCCATAAAGTCATTCTTACTTTATTGTGTAATTACTTGATCATACACATAAGTTGACAGTTGAATATATTTTTCTATTTTCACTTTGGTTGGTTTGTGTTGTCTTGGTATTGACCTAACGAGAGAACCAGAGCGAAGCAGGAGCAACAAAGACCCTAGGAAGCGATACAAAGGTATGTTACTTGTTCCTCCCTATTAGCTAATTCAATGGTCAAAACTTAGGGAAAGAGTCGTGTCCTGTCCTATTTTGTTCTAGATCCAGGTGGATCTAGGGAGATCTGTTAGTGTTTGCACCTACTGATTAGTCTGATAACACTATGATAGAGCCTATGTGGCTATGATGGTGATGCTTGTTACATGATCTGTTTGATCATGAGATATCTTGTGTGGATATGGTGATGCTACATGTAGACTGGTCTTCAATACCATGTGAGTCTTTCCCATGCCATGTTAGATGGATGTTTTTGATACCATTACATGAAGAACATCTTAGTTAATACCTCCCTAGATAATACTTAGTGTTGATGTTTTGGTAGTTGTGAGAGGTATTAACCTCAAAGTGTAAAATTTGTAATTAGAATAGAATATTCCAAGAGTAAGAGAACCATTAAACATATGTGTGAAAACCATATAAGAGAAGTCATCCCAAGGAGAATAATAATAAATAAATAGAAGGCCCCAAAAACAAAAGTCGACCCCACATAGAAAAGTCACTTGGACATGCTAGTATAAATAAGGAGGCACATATCTCATTTAGGTACACTCACTCACTCAAACAACGGTGTGCAAGTATAAGGAGAAACTATGGAAACAACTAGGGTGAAATTCTAAGGGGAAACTATGGCAGTAGCTAGGGTGAAAGTCTAAGGAGCATTAGTGGCAGGTAGGGCACATGTATTTTGGGTATCTCCTTCTTGTGTTCTTCTCTTGGTAAAGGTACACTCTACTGGTATTGTTTTGTGGTTGCAACAATGGTGTTTCTCATTAGGGTTTATCTGCTGGTTCTAGTGGGGGCTTACTGGAATCATTCTAGCTAAGAAAAGGTTATTATTCTCGGGGGTCTCATATGTGAATGCCTATGGTTGGGTCATAGTGATGTGATATTGTCTATGGTTAAACAAACATATAAATTTTTTAACACTTTAATCATGCAATGGAGTGTGATGTAAAGATTTTTGTGAATGAAGTGTAGCCAAAATATCTTTCTTTTCAGAGATAATCTACCCCATTCTACCAGTTTGTGTTATACAATGTTTTTCTCTCTTATTCATTAATGGAAGTCAGGTTTCACTGTATTTATTTCTTCTCTTCTATATTTTTGTTTTTTATCATCTCATTCTCATCACAATATGGATCAGTGGTATCAGAGAAGTTTTCTCCTTGTTGTTTCTTAGAGTAGGTCCCCAATGAGGTCAGGGTATAGAGTGTTGGGTCTCGAGCTATTTTATCTCAAGGAAAATAACTCTCGCCAACCCAAGCGACCTCCCATGCAAGAAGAAAATATATATTAAAAATAAGGAGATCCTTTGAAGACGTTGCTCGAGGAAGACCTCTTGTGATAGAGGAAAAAGATGATGGACACCTTTTGTCATATCCTTTGAAGACTACCAATGATAGTGACCAAGGCATCTTCGACAAGAATCCATTTCGCAAGTGCGACACCCTTCAAGGTACAAGCCAATTTTGATATTCCCTTATTTGAAGGACAAATAGATGAATATGATCGAGAAAAATTGTTGAATATGCTAGAAGGTTATTACTCAGTCCAAAAAATTTCGACAGCGAAAATATCTCCTTCACACTCCTTAAATCCCTTCCCCATGTCATATCTTGGTGGGAAGGTTACTGGGAGAGGTACACCATGGATGAATCTACACCATTTAGGAGAGAATCCACTTGGGAAGCCTTTGTATATTCTCTAAAGGAGGAGTTATACCCTATTGGAAACTATGATGACCAATATATTATATGGATGATTGTGCATCATAAAAGAGATCAGATGGTGTCATAGTATACTAGCATATCTCATGACTTTTCTCAAATATGGGTATCAAAGGCTCTGACATGCACTCAATTTTTAAGTATAACAATGGTCTACATAGGTATATCCAAACATATATGTATTTTTTGGACATCTCCTTAGTGGGTGTTTCTTATCGATATGCAGTCAAAATTGAGAAGAAATTCAAGCAACAGAGTAAGCGAGGGTTCAGTTTGAAAATACGCCACAATGAAATCATGGAAAAGGAAACCCTAACTCTTAGAAAAAAGGATAGATAAAGGAAGGAAAACCTCAAGATATCCAGTCCAAGATGTAGAAAAATAATGGTAACATGAAGTCGAAAAAAAACATCGGAAAGTGGTGTGAGTTCCACAATATCCCTTAGCACAACACTGATGAATGTCGCTCAAATAATTGGTGTTAGATATCAAATAAAAATAATCGGAACTTGACTCGGACTTTGATTTAGAGAACAATAAAGGGAAACAAATCATTGATGCAAAAACCACTTCTACCAACTCATCCAAAAAACTACAACCAAAAGAACCACGGGATCTTGAGGATGATGAGCGCCTCTTCCACTCGTAGATGTGGGTAAAGGGGACCCCGTTGAATTTTAGTTTTGATAGACAGAGTCAGAAGAAATTGATCTTAGTCAAGGTTGTCAAGATATTGAAACTCCCAATGATGCCACACACCCAACCATACACCATCGGATGGTTGAGCCGGGGATGAGACATCCATGTTAGCCAACAGTGTTTCCTATTGTATGAAATCAACCTCTTTGTGGATGAGGTAGTGTGTCATGTTTCCCCACTTGAGGTATGTGATGTTCTTTTAGGACAACCATATATTTGGAAACAACACTCTATCTATGATTCTTGTCCCCATAGTGTTTTTTTTACTCTGGGAGTTCAACTCTACAATGTACCAGAGGTAGCTACGACTATCGCCACTTCATTGATATTGGAAAAAAAAAGACACAAAGTAATATCTTAGAGAAGAAAGGTTTCCCTCTTCACGATCCATTAAGACGATGAACAAAAGGTCACCACGAGCACTATAGCCTTGGCTAAATATGTTTCTATCTAGAAGAAGCAGGTCGATGACATTGTAGAGGAGAAAAAAGAGAATGAGAGTCTTACACATGTTCAACATAGCTTTATTGGATACACCCGATTTCAAGTGTTCTTGGGGTTCAAGCCATTATCCCCCATTGATATATCTTTTCTTGCTTCATATTTACCAACATAGTCATCCCACACTCAGAACAAGGAATATCATGGAGCCAGATCTATTGAAAAAATAAAACACCTCCAACAGGTTCATGACATCCTTCCACAGGAGAAGTACAAGAAGGACATCTACTTCAACAAGGAAAGTGACTCACCAAGGTTTAGATTCAAAAGAAGTTTCCCCATCTCTTGAGGGAAATTGACACAATGGGGACCATTGCTTCCTAAGGGGGGAAGAATGATCCAGGTGGATATCAGTGACCAACCACCTTTTCCACTGAATCAACATTTATAGCCTATGGTTTTGATAAACCATGATATTCACCATTTTGATGGGGAATGGAATGTAATACCATCTTCATTCGTTAATTGTAGACATCATGTAATGATATTATGTACATTCCTACAATGCACTGTTAATGAATTGGATCCCTTTAGAACTCTGCAATTAAACACGCTTGGGATATAGTATTACATGGATGGATGACCCCCTGAGAAGTTATAGTGTTTTACATGCCTATGGAATTTTATAAACTTAGATTAATTTATCCCACATGCATCATGGTGACTGTTCTCCTCTCACTCTCTCATATATAATTGAGGTGAAGGAGTCCCTTTAATCATGCAATGGAGTGTGATGTAAATATTGTTGCGAATGAATCATAGACAACATATCTTTCTTTTCATAGATACACTACCCTATTCTACCAGTTTCTGTTCTACAATGTTTTTTTCTTGTATTCATTAATATAAGTTGGGTTTCATTATATTTTTGTGTTCTCTTATGTATTTTTGTTTTTGTCTCATTTTTTTCTCAACATAATCCATATCAATGTAACACATAGAGTAGAGGTAGATAGGGATTGTAGGAAATTCTTGTAACATAATTTGATTTGATGAAATATTGTGTTTATTCCTCCATCATTGTGTGGTTATCTTATGTCTCAGTATCCTTATTTGGTAATTTTGTTCTTGTATGATTATCGTGATAATTAATTGATGGATTGATTCCAAAGGGTTTTTTGTGTGTGTATGTTGGAGAGCTCAAGAAATTTCCAAATCGATGGAACAAATCTATGATCCATGTTAATGAAAGTAATCCCTTATCTAGATCGATCCCTGGATGAGAGAGAAAGTTGATCATAATGTCAAATGAATGAGTGAAAATATTTTTCAATTGGTACATATATGTTATACAATGTGCAATATATTGTTGGTATGATTTGTTGGATTTAGGTGCTCTAACAATCCTATAGGGAAACGTGGAGAAGATCAAGTCACGAGGAGGAAAATAATATTCAACGTGCCATGAATTCAACATAGAGGAGTTCAATTCCTTACCTAGGAAACAATTATGAGAATTTGGTGAAGGTAGGAAAACAAAGAGAATATAGACGCACTAAGAAAACACCCAAACATGATATTCCAATTACTAGAAGATCAAATTATTGCAATGCTTAATGAGGGGTGAATTCAATCATTTAATTCCTTTCCACAACGATGGTAGAAATTTGACATCATTAACATTGGTATCTGAATTTTTGTCTTTGTTAAGTGACAAAGAAATTGAGAATTTGATGTTCTAATAGAAGGCTGTACCAAGGAAATATAGGATTTCTCATTTAATCCTAAGTGTTGAAAATAAATATTAAGCCACAATAAATAGAGAATTCAAGTGTCAGATTACTTGAGTTTGCAGAAGTCAATAGAGAGGATTTACTAAATCGTATAGCAATGCATTTTGGTAACACCTCATTGTTTTCCCATAACACTTATGTTTAAGCTTCAATGATAGGAAATAAAACCTATGTTTCCATGATCCATGTGGATATCATTGGCCACCCACCTATTCCACTGGCTCAAAGAACAATTTCCATTTTGGCATTTTTTTACAGTTTTTGAGGTCCCAAACGTTTGGAGTCGTTTTGAGGCCCTAAATGACATTTTTTGGGTTCGATGGTGCTTAGCATGTAACTTGAGGAAGATGCCAAGCCAGAAAAAATATCTACTCCTTGGTTATACCTTTCCAAAAGTGTTTCGTGAACCCAAAATGTAGATTATATGAAAGATTTACACCCTCGGGAAGTTGTATCAGCTACCCCCATTGGGGCCCACAAACCTTTTCGTGTTTCATCTCTGAGATTAGGTTTTTGGATATTTATGGTTTTATCATTTATTTTTTATGTTAAAAAGGCCTTTGGATCCTCATTATACTCATCTTCTTGTGAATGAGCATAACTGTCACATATCTTCTGAGAGATAACCTTCCACCATTCAAGAAAATTTGTTTTAGTCTGCAATTTTACAGTTTCAACATGTTCTCTTTATTAATAGAAGTCAAGTTTTATTGTATCTCTTTCTGTTTATTTTGAAGATCCAGAGATGAGTTTAGGGGATAAATTTTTCTCATGGGCTAATTTTCCATGGGTTTTCCAAAAAAGAGATTTTCTATTTTAAAAATGATTCACCCAAACTCTATAGGATAAAACTAGTTTACCTCAAAAATTGCCAAAATTTTATAAAAACTATATAAAATACTTAGAAATTTGAATATTTTTACAAAAACATCGCCAATAATTTATAGTTGGCATATGAAGGATCAGTAAGATTTGCCAAGGTTTCTACATTTTAAAATAAATTCCCATCCTTAAAATCATCTATGTTCTTTTCTATACATCTGTATTTCATTTTGTTCCTTTTATAAATCTAGATCAGTGGTATCAAAGAAGTATTCTCTTTATTTGTTTCTCTATGCATGTCCCCAATGAGGTCGAGGTAAAAGGATTTGGGACTCAAAGTAGGTGAGCCCTTGCAAGATTGTCCCCGATGATCATGACAACCTACCATGGAGAAATAAAAGAGATACATTGGAGTATGAGATCCTTTTAAATTGTTTCTTTCTTAAGCCCTCATGTGAAAAACAAATGAGATGATGGATAACATTCCACATATCCTTTTATGCCTGCCAACAGGGGACACATATTCATCAAGAGACCACTTTAGAGGCACCACCCCCTTCAAGTTACAAGTCAATTTTGATACCCCCTTATTTGAAGGCTAGATAGATGCATATTCTATAGATAAATATTTGAATTTGCTAGAAGGTTATTTTTCGGTCCATAATTTTTCCGATAGAGATAGGATTACCTTTGCACTCCTTAAGGTTTTCCCCCATGTCAAATATTGGTGGGATACGTAATGTGAGAAAAAGGCTAGTGAGGAATGTACAATATTTGTGGTCACACCCACTTTGGATTATTTCAGGGATGTTATTAAGGAACAATACTACCATGTTGGAGGCTATGATGACCAATATAGGATATGGACCACACTACGATGGGAAAGGGACCAAATAGTACCAAAGTTCAAAAATGGCTTCGATACCTTGCACACCAAGATAGGTATCAAAGACTCCGAACAACATCTGGTGATAACGTATTGTGACTGTCTGCATAGAAACATATAAGAAAAATGGAATTTTTTGACATATCATCATTGGGCATGACTTATCAATATGTTTTCAAAATCAAATAGAAATTAAAAAAAAATAAGTGGGAGTTTGGATCTGCAAATTCCTCACATCAGAAGTAGGGAAAAGGCATCCCCAACCGATAAAAAAAAGAACAGAGAAAGGATGGATCCTCTCAGGATAACTGGTCCAAGATGCAAACAAATAAGGGTAATGAGAAGACAAATAAATACAATGGGAAGTGGTGTGAATTCTGTAAAATGCCCTGGCATAACATCGATGAATATCACTTGAAGTATTCATTGGTGGTCGAGCAGAAAGCCTCAGAGTTAGAGGCAGGTCATGACTCTGAATCAGATCCTGACAAGGAGAAGTGGATCATTGATGCAGAACCCTATGCCATTGTCACTACAACTAAGGTCCAGCCAAGTGAACTAGAAGAACTGAAGGAAGGTGAACACCTTTTTCAGTCGCATATGTGGGTGAAGGGTGCTCCACTGCATTTCATTGTTGATAGAGGGATTTAAAAGAACCTAATCATAGAATAGGTTGTTAAGTGGTTGAGCCTACTATCAATACCACATCCATTGCGCTACACCATCAAGTGGCTCCGGCAAGGAAGAGATATTCACGTCATCCAATAGTGTCATCTACCATATGACATCAAGCCCTTCAAGGATGATGTATTGTGTGATATTTCCCCCCTTGAAGTTTGTGATTTTATTTCAGGCCAACCATACTTATGGAAATGACATGTTGTATATGGGTCTAGACCTTACATTGTTATGAATACTTTGAGTATACAATTGTATATGATACCATAGGTAGCTTCACGTATAACCATTTCTTTGATCTCTTCTAAGAAATTCCAGAAGGTCATTTCCCATACCAATAATTTTGTATTCTTGTTGATTCTCTCTCAAAGTGAATAGAACGTCTCAACCACATACATGGCCTCTATACAAGGCCTCTCTATGCAGCAAATAAAGGTGGACAAGATCGTGGAAAAATACAACGACATGTTCTCCTCACCCACTGGGGTACCACTGCACTATCAGGTCAAGCATTCAATCGATTTAACCCCTGATTCACCTCTACCCAATGGGACAATATATCATTTCTCTCTGATGGAAAATCAAGAAATAAAGTGACATATCCAAGAGCTACTTCAAAAGGGGCACATATGACCCATCTCCTCACCCTGTGGGATCCCAATTGTACTTGTGCAGAAGAAATATGGGACTTGGAGACTCTGCATTGATTACAAATCTCTAAACAAAATGAAAGTTAGGAACTGATACCAATTCCCCAAATTGATGACCTTATTGACCAACTCAAGGGAGAAATTTTTTTCAGTAAGATTGACCTGAATTCTAGACAAGTTTATGTGGGGTAAGTCACAACAATTTTTTTTTGATGATATGAAACATCACTTGTGATCATCTCTAGTAATCTCCTTACTTGATCTACAAAAACATTTTGAGATTGATATTGATGCCTCAAACTATGTCGTGGGTGAAATTCTCACTCAACACGATCATCGAGTGGCATATCATAGTGAGACACTATCATATGTCATCTATAAGTACCCAAACTATTACAAAGAAATGTATTCCATTGTAAAATCTTGTCGACAATGGAAGCACTACATTCTTGGGAAGGAGATAGTCATCTAGACTGATCACAAGTCTCTATAGTTTATGAAGACACAAGGAAAATTGCAAAATTATTTCCATCATAAGTGGTCCTCATACTTGCATCTGTTCCATCTCAACATCAAATATAAGACAAAGAACACCAATCATTTTTCTGACTACCTCAAACGAATTCCTGTTGCAGCCTTAGCCTTGGTTTTCCACTCCCCTGGCCATGAGGGATCTGAGTGGCCCAAATTATACAATAGGGATCCTGACTTCTCTACCACTTACTAGATGTTGGGCACATACGTGGATGTCACTGAATTTCATCTTCAGGATGGAATTTTATGCCATCTAGGCCACCTCTGTGTTCCTTCAAGCGATCCTATGAAGATTTTTTGGGAAGCTGACTACGGTATGATGGTAGGAAAAATTTCAACGGAAACAATCATGGGAGTACTACAGATGCATTTATATTGGTTTAAACTTCGACATGACATCAACAAGTATATCAGGTCCTACACTTCCTGCTCCATTTCTAGACCAACCACTAAGAATCAAAGCCTATACACCCCTATTCCTACTTCCAACAGCCCATGGGAATCCATATTGATGGGATACAGGTTGAGACTTCCTTCAACCAATAAGGGAAATGAATGTGTTTTTTGGTGGTTGATCGATTTTCTAAGATGGTCATTCTAATAACCTACAAGAAGAATATCACAGTGGAGGCCACTGCCAAGATCTTATTCGAACGGGTGTGGGTACGCTTCGGGATACCACATACCATCATATCCTATTGAGAAAAAAATTTCCTAAGAATATTATGGTCCAGACTCTATTCACTGTTGGACAACAAGTTCACCAAATCCACCACATTCCACCCTCAAACTGAGGGTCAGACAAAGGTAGTCAATAGAATTAGCAGGTGTATCTTACACATGTACAACTCCAATAATTCATGGACATGGGATGGAAGTCTCCCCTATGTTCAACACAAATACAATAGATCCCTTCATAGCTCGACATACCACAGTCCCTTTCAGGCGGGGTTGTGATTTCAACCATTGGGTCCCATTGACGTTGCACTACCCCTTGCATGTACACATGTATAATTGTATATTTGAACCTTGTACAATATTTACTGCAAAAATATTTTTAGTAAAAGAACAAAAAATATACAATGACAAATACAAACATTACACAAAGATTTTTCCCTTGGAAACCCAAACCGGGAAAACCAACATATTCTATATTCATTCATCATTATACATTGTTTACAATAAAATATACATATAGGATCCAATGACATCCAAAACCCTAACCCAATGACCTGGATTAGTCAATAACCCTAATTTCTTAACCGGAAATAGAAGACCATCAACAAAAAAACATGTTCTGAAAAACACCTAAATATGTGACTTGTTTCCTGAGGCAGAATTTTTTTTACTCGTGCAAAGAATATAACACATACCCAACATTCTCCCACTTGTTTTTTTCTTTGCGTATAGGGGGTTATAGGGTTACAAAGTCAACAATCCAGAGTAGTAATTCCCATGGATCCTCTACACCAAAAGAACTTCTCAGTGCTCAGAAATTTTGTTAATGAATATGCAACATTCTTCAAAGTGTCCACCTTCATCATCAATACTTTATTTTCTTCAATCATGTCTCTCACAAAGTGATATTGAATATCAATATGAATTTGTTTTTAATGATAAGTTGGGTTCTTCACTAGAAAAATTGCACTCTGACTGTCACAATCTATCCTTACAGCTTGTTGTACCAAACCAATACCTAAACACAATCTATGTAACCATATTGCTTCCTTACTTGCATGAGTGGCTGCCATGTATTCAACTTCTGTAGTTGAAAGTGCCAATACAACCTGTCTTTTTCTCATCCAACTTATTGCTCCTCCAAATAGGTTAAACACATACCCACTTGTAGATCTCCTACGATCCAGATCTCCAGCCCAGTATGCCTCCACAAATCCATGTATATCCACCACTCGATCCAATCATGGTATTCCTTCGTAGCACAATCCATAGCTATCAGTGCCACGCAAATACCTAAAAACCCTTTTTACTGTTTTCTAATGCTCCTTCCCTAGTTTTGACATATACCTCCTCAAAACTCCCACTGCATGTGAAATGTATGGTCTAGTACAGACCATTTCATACATCAAACTACCAACTTCACTCACATATGGAACACGAGACATGTCCTCCTCCTCTACCTATGTCTTGGGACACTGATCCACAACTAACTTTACCCCAACAGGAATAGGAACCTTGACTAGTTTACATTCCTGCATATTAAACCTCTGCAATATTGTCTCGACATATTTTCCCTGATTTAACCAGATTTTCCTGTTTTTCCGATCTCTTTTAATTTCCATGCCCAAAATGAAATTTGAAGCATCGATATCCTTCATGTCAAAATTAGAGGACAATTGAGTTTTCACATGCTGGATAATCAGCAACATGTCGTCCACATACAAGACCAAATAAATAAAATTATCACCCATTGATTTAAAATACACACAATGATCCTCTTTGCCTCTTGTGAAGCCAAGTCCCAACATATAAGTATCAAATTTTTGATACCACATCCTTGGTGATTTTTTTAAACCATACAAGGACTTTTCTAGCTTGCATATCAACTCCTTATTTCGCTTCACAACATAAGCTTCTGGTTGCTTCATATAGATTTATTCTTCTAGATCCCCATGTAGGAATCTTGTCTTCACATCCATATGTTCTACTTCAAAATAAAATGTAGCAACAACATATAAAATAAATCTTATAGAGGTTAACTTGGCAACAGGAGAAAAAATCTCACCAAAATCAATTCCCTCAACCTGGGAATAACCCTTTGCTACTAACCAAGATTTTTATTTCTCCACTTTTCCTTCTGCATTCAACTTTTTTTTAAATACCCATTTGTTGCCAATGGGATTTCTTCTAGTTGAAAACTCCACTAGATCCCAAGCCTCATTCTTATCCAAATATGTCATTTCTTTGTCCATGGCCCTTTTCCAGATATTTCCATCATCTGAATCCACTACCTCCTTGACATTTCTAGGATCATCATCATTAATAGACAAAGAAAAAATTGAATGGAAATTAGATTGAGTATATCTTTCTGGTAGCCTTTTTTCTCGAACTGATCTCCTCAATACTGGAGTATGAGTATCTTCTTCTTTTGATTCTTGTTCTTCTGTAGAGTGTGATTCATCATCCTTTAAATCAAACTCTATTTTATCTAGTTCTTACTTACTTGGTAGGACTTCTTGTTTAACAACATCCTTCATTTCTCTAAATAGTACATCTCGGCTATACACTACCTTCTTAGTTTTTGGGTTCCAAAGATTATAATATTTGAGACCATCTTTATATCCAATAAAGATACACTTTTTAGCCTTCTTATCTATCTTACTCATGTTTTCCTTTGGAACACGAACATATGCATCACGACCAAATACCTTAAGATGTGTGAGAGAAGGTTCCTTATGAGTCCATACCTCTTATGGAGTCTTGTCATCCAACGTTGATGAGGGTGATTTGTTTACCAGGTAACATGCAGTACTCACTACCTCTACCCAAAATTCTTTCCCTAACCTGACACCACTTGGAATGTACCTTTATTTTGCCATCAACATCTTATTCATCCTTTATGCAACTCCATTTTGTTGATGTGTGTATGGAGTAGTCTTATGCCTTGCTATAATGCTCTTCTTACAGAATTCTTCAAATTCATTCCCGYAGAACTCTCCGCCATTATCTGTCCTCAACACCTTAATTATTTTCTCTATTTGATTCTCAACAAGAGCCTTAAACTCTTTAAACCTGTCAAAGACTTCATATTTATTCCCAAGGAAATATATCCAAGTATTCCTCAAGAATTCATCTATGAATGAGACATAGTACAAATATTTTCCTAATGATGGGACTGACACAGGTCCAAAAACATCACTGTGAACTAGCTGTAAAATTCATTCTCTCTCATCGCACTAGAGGGGAATCTTACCCAATTCTTCTTTCCATATAAAAAATGTTCACAGAAATAAAAATCCAGAGAGCAACTAGACATACCTTCAACCATACCTTTACTCTGTAGTAGTCGAAGACCTTTGTCTCTGATATGCCCCAGTCTTTGAAGCCACAACATAACCTTTTCTCCAGATACTGTAGGATTTCTATCTTCTTCAACTCCAATATCAAGAACAATGGAACTATTACACCTATCACTAATAGTTCTTCCTTGCATATTATATAGAGGTCCAAACCAAACTCCCTTTAGTGAAACCATGTTGGATATATTGTCATTGATGTCAACAGTCGATGTGAAGATATGTTATTAATGATGAATTGCCATAGATGAGATTGTTATTGATGTCAACAAGTATATCAGTTAGTGGAAGATCTCAAACAATATGAAGATATTAAAGACATAAGCTCATAAGGAGGAGCGAACAATATGAATATCAAAAGATCAAAAGGAAAAATGCACTACGTTAGCAAATGCATAGAAAGGCTGAAGCAATTCATGATTTTTGTTGATCACAATAGGATAAAAAATGTTTCTATGATAAAATATCAGGAAGGTTAGCGAATGACTATCAAAGCTCAGAAGGAAGAAATGCTTTGTAGAAGTATGGATCGATGGAAACATTAAGAATTCGACCAATGCACAGGAAAAGGGGAGAAGACTCAACAACCATCTGATCAAGGAAATTGGCGATGTTGATTTTCTCATATAACATATAATGGTCATATAAGTGACCATGGGATTGAGGATCGTTGGAGGATCGTGACCATCAGATCTACAAGTTAGATCAATGGTAGGGATAAATTGTGGAGATCAGAAGGAGAATTAAAAGATTCGCCAGTTCCAATCCCGCAATTGGAATAGATCGTCAGATCTCATAGCTCCAAAGATCTACGACTGCGGTTGATCCAACAAACAATGAGATTAAGATAGGTTAAATCATGACCGTGGGATGCGCAATTGCCAAATCAACGACAGGGATGAATTATGGAGATTGAAAGGAGAATTAAATATCATGCTAGTTCCAATACTGCAATTAGTCAAGACTGTCTGATATTATGGATTTGAAGATTGAAAATTATGGTTAACTCACCAACAATGCACAAGCTCCAATTGTGGAGTTTGGCTGACGAGTTAAATCACTCGCAAGTTATGTTTCTAAAATCATCCTCGATCGTGGATCTGCTTCGAGAATATTCACGACCATTGGATCACATTTTGAGTGGAAGGAAGGGATAAGTGAGGTAAAAAGGCTGAGAGTTTGAATATCCAAATAGCCATCAGTCATCGGATCAAACCCGATTTCTCATCAAGTCATCGGATTATTTTTCAGTGGAAGGATAGGATAAGCGAGGTAATATCTGAGATCTCATTCATGAGAACTTCTGTCAACCATTGGATCATTCTAGTGGAAGGATAAGATAACGATATAAGAGATGCATCAAAGAATAGATCGAATTGTTGATCTAAAGAACCTGATCAACAAACACAATTCACTTTGGGTTTAAAGATGTGAGGAAATTATGCTCTGTTAGTTTGAGATTTGAAATACCTGGAGCCCAGATTCTGAAGTGAATAAGGACCATCGGATTTGGAGGACATAATGAGGAAAGTTGGATCGAGGTTGTTGATTAGTAGACCACATCAGCAAGAACGTGTGGGAGATCCACATCAACAAACCTTGTCAGCAAGGATGCATGGAAGACCATGATGACAAAGAAACATGGCATAATAATATTATGACAACTGTCAAGAGCAAATTGACTCATGCCATGTCAATAAGTGATGTAAGCAAGTTACATCACTTCAGGAGAGTTTCTTCGGGAGTTTTAGCACGAAAAAATGTCAAAGGTCCCGAAATCCCAAAGGATGAAGGTCCAAAGTCTCTCTCAGTCGTTGATTTGAGATACCCTTCGGATACTATCCTGACCATTAGATCAAGGAGATGAACATGTGTCACATCAGGAGATCTATGTTGACATCAAGAAGAATAAGTGACAGACCACGTAAGAAGTCTATGTCAGCAAGGACACGTGGCACAGTCAAAGAATGACAAGTGTCAAGATGAATCAACATTTATGGTACGCACAAATGACGAATCATAGTGACACGTGGTAGCTACTTAGCTCATGACATGTCAACAAGTGACGTAAGCAACTTACATCACTCTGGGAGTTTTTCTTCGGGAGATATACCACCAGCACTTGCCTAAAGTCTCGAAGTCTTGAATGTCGGAGTCTTGAAGTGGACACAAGAGGTTTGATATGGAAGATCACTTTGGAAGCCCTCCTAATCGTTGATCTACTATAGTGGAAGGACAGTGTAAGTGAAAACACTAACCGAGTGCAAGCGGTCTCCATCGTTGATGAATTATACAGTAGGTGATCACTCCAAAGGAAAAGGGAACTGCGTCTATTCGAAACCGTCGAAGTCCTGAAGTGGACATAAGTTGTTTGATATGAAAGATCACCTCGAGAGTATTCCCAACCATTGATCATACTACAACAAAAGTTGAGGCCTGATAATTCTGAAGCTTGGAGATGTGAACGGATCTCGACCATTGATCAAGAGAGGGACACGGGTCAATGGATTGATAGGTCCAAAAGATTAATGTACAAAGGATAGAAGGGGTTGAGACTCGAAATCTCGGAAGTCTGGAGACCTGAAGGAGATATGGATCGTCAATTTGATGTTCAATTGCATTATTAACCATTGATCAAAATACAGTGGAAGGATAGTGTAAGCATAATAGACAAAGTCATGGAGTAAAAGGTGGCCATACATCTCATTGCTTGATTAATTCCTGGTTGTTGGATTAAGCAATGAAGGATGAGTGTAAGGATTAATGCTAACCATTGATCTGGTTTCGATATGTAATGTGAACCGTCCTATCTATTCGACGATATCGTATTCGAGAGATTTGAAAGGTTTGAAGTCATGAAGACCCGAAGGGGAAAGACCCAAAGTCTCGACAATCGTCCATCTCATCGGGATAATGAATCATGGTCGTTGAATTGATAAGCGCTCATGCGCTCGTCTCACCTAACATTCGGTCACCGTTGTCAGTCATATGGTAAAGACATTTTAAAGGGCATAATGTAATCCGTCGCTTAAATTGTTAAGCCTGTGGCTTTATGCCATTAAGCATATGAACATGGTTTGAAGGAAACACCGATCTATGTTAGCATAGAGATGAAGGAAATCGATCCATGACTGTGATCGATTTGTGAAAGGAATAGGGATGCCGGGTGTAAACATTGAAGACATAGATAAATGATCTCCGGTGGTCCCAAAGTTGTTAATGAACAAGCTAGTTATTGCACAGGTTGGCTCAATAACTTAAACAAGTTTTGAGCATAAGCCACTATAAATAAAACCATCATTGGTTCACTTGAAACAGTTCTTCTGGATGAACCATGGCTTGTGAAGTGAAGAGGAGGATCTGGACCTGAGTTCCATGTGAATATAAGAGAGAGATGTAGAACCAAAGATGGGGTGAAGATATCATAGGAAAGATCAAGCGAAGAAGGCACAAATTTTAGAGAGAAGATGAAATGCGGTGATGAGTGTTTTATGATATACCTCTGATCATGAGATAGATTTGATTCTATAATGGATAACTACTACTATATTTGAATAAAATCTAGTTGGATAGATGGGGTTCTATTAGAAAGTTGGGTCTTGAAACAAGTTGGGTTTTGCAACAAGCTGGGTCTTGCCTGAGAGTTAGTGCTCTCTGAGGATTTGGTGCCCCTTACATCAGTTGGTGCTAAAACAAAACAGTTGATTCCGGGAAAATCCTCTTTCACATATATTTATATTAAGATATTCATATCAATTATAAAAAATCTAATACAAGCATCTGGTGTCTCTGTGTCCATTTTAATTATGATTCGATTGTTCTTAATCTGTTCAAATATGTTTTAACTACTAACTTGTGAGAAGAAAAAATTTAGAATAGTCCACACACTAATTCACCCCACTCTTAGCATGGGTGGCATGTTCAACAATTAGTATCAGAGCGGTGTTCCTTCAACATAGTTTAACCACTGGAGGGTAGATCTTGAAGAAATGGGTGGACAGATGGATCTCTCCGCAATTGAAGCTCCCTTATTTGATGGAACATATTATTCCTGATGGAGAGAAAATATGAAACAATATTTGAAGTCAAAAGGATCTGAAGTTTGGAATTTAGTAGTAATAAATCCCTGTGATTTAACTACATCAAAGAATCTATCCAAAGTTATAGTCCAAAGAAGAGAAAGGAAGAAGAATGAAGTGGCATTGAAGACTATTCTCAATGGATTATCAAATACAATCAAGGCAAGCATAGGACTATGCACATCCACCAAGGACTTATGGCTAAGGTTAGAAAATATGTATCAAATAAAAAATAAAGACACAAAAGACATTCATATCAAGGATGAAGATGAATACTTGACCATCAATAAAGGTAAGGACTCTCCACAATATTTCGATTGCAATAATAGTGATATTGAATCCTCCCCTACAAGTAAAGAAGAAGACTCAGATACAATAACAAAATGTTTTGTTATCATTTATCCCATGGAAGAAGAAGAAGAAGAATTATCAAAGGCCAAACAAAAGGTTGATTGGAGTCTCTGGGAATATATCTATGACCATAATGAATCAAACTATAGCTATCTTCATGACTACACTAAATAATTTCTTGAAAAGAGTAAAAAAAATGTCTTGGAAATAAAGGAAATGCTCAAAGACAGTGAAAATATAATATATGAGCAGGACAATCAGTTAGAAGAGAAAAGAGGACATTGAGACGCTGAACAAAGAAATTATTCAAGTAAAAGAAAAGGAGAAGGAAGATGATGAGCTTAGCAATTAGAAGCATATCTTGGAAATAAAATAAAAGCTCAAAGACAATGAAGAAATCATATCTAAGAAAAAGATTCAGTTAGAAAACAAAGAAAAAGAGATCAAAATATTGAAAACAAAAGTTGTTAATCTAACAAAAGAAAAGGAAGAGTAAATCGAGAGACTAAAAAATCAAATCAAGCAAGCAAAGGAAGAGGAAATCGAGAGACTAAAAAATGAAATCATTCAAGCAAAAGAAGAAAAGAAGGAAGATGATGAACAAAGAAAAAACCTTTCATATCTAAAAGAACTAAGGGAAATCTATGTCAATATTAAAATCCAACTTGAAGAAGCCAAAATGACAGAGGAGATAGTAAGGAACCAGTTGGACAAAAAGGAAGAATCCTGTCATGAGATGGAAGAAGAAGTTGTGAACCTTAGAAAGAAGGTTGAGAATTCAGACACCCAAATCAAGTTCTTGAACAACTCCATGATCCTAGATGAGATCTTGGATAGTCAGAGATCACCAAATGACAAATCTGGTCTTGGATACAACAAGGAAGAAATCAGTACTCCTAAGAAATGTGATGCAGGTCCTTCATTAGTAAAAGGTGAAAACAAGTCTGACACAGTTCCTTTAGTTGTAAAGGATGAAAAAATATCTGACACAGGTCCATCATTTGTAAAGGATGAAGACAAGTCTGAAATAGCTCCATTTGTAAAAAGTGAAATCAGGGATGACTCATGTTCTTCATGTTCAAAGAATAAAAGCAACACTACAAAATTTAGAAGATGAAATCAAGGAAGACATCCAAAATCTATTCATATACCTCAAAGAAAGTTCATAAGAGAGACACCTTCATGGATGAATCAAAGAAGGTATGAAAGTGTGTTTAACGGTTATTGTTTTTCTTGTAATGAAAATGGTCATAAAGCCTTAGATTGTAGGCATCATGGAAGAAAACACGTTGGTAGGCTCAACAACAGTATAAGATGTTGGAACTGAAATCATGTTGGACATATTGCTGCACATTGTTACACTATGAGATGTTACAGTTGTGATGGATATGGCCACAAAGCCTATAGCTGTTGGAACTCAAGAAAATAGTCAATGAGAAATACGTCATACAATATGACAAAAGGAGTAAATGGAACATGGAATAAAAATGAATTTTTAGTAATATATGATTAGCGAACAAAGTTCAAGAAACCAGAACATTCACAGATGTGGATAGCAAAGACTGAACAATTGAACATGAGTGAAGTTGATTGTTGCAAAAAGAATTGCAATCATGTGACAAGCATAGTGTAAAGTTGTCTCAGACAAATTTAGAGAAATGTATAGTAAATAAGCATCTTGGATACAAACGGATACATCTTATTACATAACGATGAGAATCAATGGGAAGATCCAAGAATTGTTTGAATAAGATGAGATACAATTGCACAGTGTTCCAATAGGATCGCAACATCCACAGAAGCAACATTCTGATGTACAAAATGAGGTACATGACATCTTGTAGAAATAACAAGTGGATAACAGTCAGTAAAAACTCAAGGGAAGTTTTGTTTAGTAAATAAGAAAGTAATTAGATTAAATCTTGAAAAGATTTGATCACTACAAAACTTTATATCAATAAGACTACTCATTTGAAACAAAAAAATCCCAATCAACTAAGATAAGAAGTTATTTAACAGGGGAATAAATATTGTAAGGAAGAACTACCTTTTCAGAAACAAAGGGGGAGAGTATTCAAAAGAAGAGAGAGAGCATACTGACAGGGGGATTCATTCAGTTATGGCAGGCAGAACATGACTCCAAGAAGAGTTACCCAAGCTCAGATTTTGATCAGTAACATACAGAGATTTACTACAAGAGGAAAAACCCTTTGCCATCGATGTCAAAGGGGGATATAAAATTCATAAGAAGAAAACTTCATAAGAGGAAAACTTCATCACAGGGGTAGTTTTGTATATGAAGTTGGTGTCTTTCCCTCAATGAAAAAGGGGGAGAATGTTGGATATATTGTCATTGATGTCAACAGTCGATGTGATGATCTGTTGTTAATGATGAATTACCACAAATGATATTGTCATTGATGTCAACAAGTATATCAGTTATCGGAAGATATCAAACAATATGAAGAGATTAAAGGCATAAGATGAGAAGGAGGAGTGAAGAGTATGAAGATCAAAAGCTCAGAAGGGAAAACACAATATGTTAGAAAATGCAAAGAAAGGTTGAAGCAATTCGTGATTATTGTTGATCATAATAGGATAAAAAATGTTCCTATGATAAAATCTTAGGAAGGTTAGTGAATGAAGATCAAAGCTCAGAAGGAAGAAGTGCTTTGCACAAGTATGGATCGATGGAAACATTGAGAATTTGACCAATGCACAGGAAAAGGGGAGAAGACTTAGCAGCTGTCTGATCAAGGAAATTGACGATGTTGAGTGTCTCATATAACGGACGATAATCATATCAGTTATCATGGGCTTGAGGATTGTTGGAGGATCCTGAACATCATATTTGCAAGCTAGATCAATGATAGGGATAAATTGCGGAGATCAGAAGGAGAATTAAAAGACTCGCTAGTTCCAATATCACAATTGGACTAGATCGTCAAATCTCATAGCTCCAAATATCTACGACTGTGGTTGATCCAACAAATGATGATATTAAGCCAGGTTAAATCGTGACCATCGAATGTGCAATCGCCAGATCAACAACAGGGATGAATTGTAGAGATTGAAAGGATAATTAAATATTTCACTAGCTCCAATCCCATAGTTAGTAAGGACCGTCTGATCTTATGGCTTTGAATATCGATGATTGTGGTTAACTCACCAACAACGCACAACTTCCAATTGCGTTGTTTAGGTGACAAGTTAAATCATTCGCAAGTTGTGTTTCTGAAATCATCCTTGATCGTGGATATTCTTTGAGAATATTCACGACCATTGGATCACATTTTGAGTGGAAGGACAGGATAAGCAAGGTAAAAATGTTGAGAGTTTGACTATCCAAATACCCATCAACTGTCAAATCAAACTGAAGTTCTCGTCAAGTTGTCGCATCATTTTCGATTGGAAGGATAGGATAATAGAGGTAAGATCTGAGATCTCATTCATGCGAAGTTTTTTTAGCCGTTGGATCATTCTAGTGGAAGGACATGATAAAGCTACAAGAGTTGCATCGAAGAATAGTTTGAACCGTTGATTTAAAGAACCTGATCAATGAACACAATTCACTTCAGGTCTAAAGATGTGAGAAACTTACGCTCCGTCAGTTTGAGATTTGAAATACCTAGAGCCCAGAAATCCGAAGTGAATAAGGACCATTGGATTTGGAGGACATAACGAGGACCATTGGATCGAGGTTGTTGATCAGTAGACCACGTCATCAAGAACGTGTGGGAGATCCACATCAACAAACCTCATCAGCAAGGATGCATGGAAGACCACATCAACAAAGACACATGACATAATAAAATGATGACAACTGTCGAGAGGAAATTGACTCATGCGATGTCAACAAGTAATGTAAGCAAGTTACATCACTCTGGGAGAATTTCTTCATGAGTTTTACCATGAACGAATGTCAAAAGTCCTTAAGTCTCGAAGGATGAAGGTCCGAAGTCGCTCTCAACCATCGATCTGATATACCCTTCGGATATTATCCTGACCGTTAGATCAAGGAGATGAACATGTGTTACATCGAGAGATCTACGTCGATGTCAGCAAGAATCTGTGACAGACCATGTCAGCAGTCTACGCTAGCAAGGACATGTGTCACAGTCAGAGAACAACAAGTGTCAAGATGAATCGACATTTTTGGTATGTGCAAATCATGAATCAGAGTGACACGTGGAAGCTACTTGGCTCATGACATGTCAGCAGGTGACGTAAGAAACTTACATCACTCTGGGAGTTTTTCTTTGGGAGATATACCACCGACACTTGCCCAAAGTCCCAAAGTCCCGAATGCCAGAGTCCCGAAGTGGACACAAGATGTCCAATCTAGAATATCAATTCAAGATCATTTCTGATCGTCGATCTACTATAGTGGAAGGATAGTGTAAGAGAAAACATTAACCAACAACAAGCGGTCTCCACTGTTGATGACTTATACAGTATGTGATCACTCTAGAGGAAAATGGAGATACGTCTATTCGAAACCACTGAAGTCCCAAAGGCTAAAGTCCCAAAGAAGAAATAAGTCGTCCGATCTAAAATATCACCTCAGGAGTATTCCCAACTGTTGATCATACTACAGTGAAAGTTGAGGCCTGAGAATTCCGAATCCCTGAGACACAAAAGGATCTCGACCGTTGATCAAGAGAGGGACACGTGTCAGTGGGTTGATAGCTCTAGAATATTGACATATGGAGGATAAAAGGGGTTGAGACTCGAAATCTCCAAAGTCCGGAGACCCAAAGGAGATATTGACTACTGATCTGATGTTTGGTTGCATTATCTACCATTGATCAAAATACAGTGGAAGGATAGTGTAAGCATAATAAACAAAGTCGTGGAGTAAAAGGTGGCCATATATCACATTGCTCGATGAAGTCCTTCCCGTTAGATTGAGAAATGAAGGATGAGTGTAAGGATTAATGCTAACCATTGATCTGGTTCCGAGATATAATTTGAACCGTCTGATCTATTCGACGATATCATATTCAGGAGATTTGAACGATTTGAAGTCACGAAGACCCAAAGGGCGAAGACCCGAAGTCTCGAAAATTGTCCATCTCATCGGGAGAATGAATCATGGTCGTTGAATTGATAAGCTCTCATGCGCTCGTCTCTCCTAACATTAGGTCATCGCCGTCAATCATATGGTAAAGAGATTTTAAAGGGAATAATGTAATGTGTCGCTTAAATTGTTAAGCTTGTGGTTCTATGCCATTGATCATATGAACATGGTTTCAAGGAAGCGTCTATCTATGTTAGCACAAAGACAAAGGAAATTGATCCATGACTATGATCGATTTTTGAAAGGAAAAGGGATGTCAGGTGTAAATCTTGAAGACATAGATAAATGATCTTTGGTGGTCCCAAAGTTGTTAATGAACAAGTTAGTTATTGCATAGGTCGACTCAACAACTTAAATAAGTTTTTAGCATAATACACTATAAAAAAAACCATGATTGGTTCACTTGAAACATTGCTTGTTGCTGAAGTGTCACTTGTGAAGTGAAGAGGTCGATCTGGACCTGAGGTCCGTGCGAATATAAGAGAGATGTAGAAGAAAATATGGGGTGAAGATATCAGAAAAAAGATAAAGAGAAGAAGGCACAAATTTTAGAGAGAAGATGAAATGCGGTGATGAGTGTTTTATGGTATACCTCCAATCATGAGATAGAGTTGATTCTATAATGGATCACTACTACTGGAGTTGAATAAACTCTAGTTGGATAGACTGGGTTATATCAGCAAGCTGGGTCTTGCAGCAAGATGGGTCTTGCCTGAGAGTTGGTTCTCTCTGAGGAGTTCGTGCTCCTTACTTTAGTTGGTGCTGAAACAAAACAATTGATGCTGGGAAAATCCTCTTTCACATATATTTATATTACAACATTCATATAAATTATACAAAATCTAATACAGACATACGGTGTCTCTGTTTCCATTGTAATCATGATTTGATTGTTATTAATCTATTCAAGTATGTGTTAATTGCTAACCTGTGAGAAGAAAAAAGTTAGAATAGTCCACACACTAATTCACCCCCCCCCCCTCTCTTAGTGTGGGTGGTGTGTTCAACATGCCATTACTCCTCGAACCATCCTGCAGGTTTCCTTTTCAAATATTGTTTTTACCCTTGCATCGTCCATTTTTCTTACAAAAATCAAATTTCTAGCCAAACTTGGGATGTGTAGAACACCAGACAATGTTCTAATCCTTCCATCTATGAGCCTCAACTTGGCTTTTCCTCTTCCTATGATTCTGGTTGTCGAATCATCACCTAAGAAAATGTTACAATCATCATACCTTTGTTATTCGCATAACCACTACTTGTGGGGATTCATATGAAAAGATGCACCAGAGTCAACCAACCATGCCTCATGATTTGCATGTGTGCTTGAAGAAGCCAAGTACACATCCCCTCCTTCTTCCTTGGAGGTCTTTTCTTCTATAGAAGGAGATTCTTTAGATCCCTTCTTTTTCTCAACTTTGGATCTACATTTCTTATTGTAGTTCCCTTATTTTCCACATCTCCAACATACCTTTACAAACTTTCTGAGAGATTTAGATCTACCCTTAGACTTAGATCTCCCACTTGAGAACTTAGATCTATTTCTTTCCTAGGAACATCCTCTTGAAAATAATGTGTTTGTGCTCTTTCCTTCCATATTCTTCTGTCTCATCTCCTCTGACAACAAGGATGAGACAACTTCATCAAACTTCAAGGTAGTTGTATTACTACCTATGGCCACAACTAGACTGTTCTACGAGTCTGGTAAAGAACAAAGTAAACTGATACAGTTATCTTCATCTAAAATTTTAATCTCAATCGATACTAATTGAATTACCACAGTATTGAAGGCATTCAAATGCTCTGCCACCAAATCTCCATATCTCATCCTCAACTTATACAGCTTCTTTCTTAGGAATAGTTTATTTACTAGGGACTTAGACTGATACAACTTCCCCAAATTTTCCCATAAATACTTGGCTCTAGATTCCTCTAACACATTCAGTAATACTGAATCAGAGAGACACAGTCAGATTGTGCTCTTTCCTTCCGATCCAACTTTTTCCAGTGATCTTCTGAAGTTCTCATAGGTGTAGTACCTGGATCTACCACGATCCAATGATATTTTTCCACCAAAAAATCTTCTATCTTGAGCTTCCACAACTCAAAACGTTTTCCATTAAACTTCTCTATCCCCATCTTCGAATTGCTTGCCATTTCTTTTCACCCGAAAAATCAATACCACATATCTCCCACTGTAACAAGGATTATCACAATCCTTAGCCAAACCCTTGACTACAAAGGCGTCCCCCTGAAGCCAACAAAGCTCTGATACCAAATGTAGATTTTAACCTTGTACAATATTTATTGCAAACAGATTTTCAGTAAAAGAATAAAAAAAATACAATGGAAAATATAAACATTACACAGATATTTTTCCCTGGAAACTCAAACCGGGAAAACCAACATATTCTATATTCATTCATCATTATACATTGTTTACAATACAATATACATATAGGATCCAACAACATCCAAAACCCTAACCCAATGACCTGGATTAGTCAACAACCCTAATTCCTTAACTGGAAATAGAAAACCATTGACAAAAAACCATGTTCCGAAAAATCACCTAAAGATGTGACACATTTCCCGAGGCAAAAAAATAAATTTCACGGGCGCTGCCCCTGCACCCCCCCTCAGACCCCTCTATGTGCCCAATGCAACGCAGACACTACTACTCGTGCAAAGAATATAACACATACCCAACAATGATCATCCCATGCTCAATCTGATGTAAACAAAGCCACCAAGTTTATTGAATGGATTCAACACATCCAACAAGAGGTCCATGATATTTTACAAAAATCCAATGCTAAGTACAGACAACGCCATGATCAACACTGGGTGCCACACAAGTTTCAGGTCGAAGACAAGATGTGGTTTCATTTGTATAAAGAGCACCTTAAAGGACCCCATCAGAGGCTTTGTCCACTTTGGTATGGACCTTACACCATCACCAAGAATGTGGGTGACAACTCTTTTGAGCTGAACATTCCCCCCTTCCTTGGATTGCACACAGTGTTCCTTGTGGACCTCCTTTAGCCATACTTTCCACCATTGTTGGACACATTCGAGATCGCAGATCAATTGACACAAACAAAGTTTAACCCTGACTACATGGAGCATGAAACCATTGATTAGATGAGGGACACTCATATTAACGACACTTTCCAATAGAGGATCCAACTTTATTGGGTTTTCAAAGTAGGGAAGCTCCTGCACTAAGGGAAGTGGCTCACTTTGGGCCAAGTTCAACAAAATTTTTTCCATCTGATGGAGGATCTCAATGAAATGGAGACCATTTATTCCTAATAGGGGAGGACTTATCTAGGTGGATATCAGTGGCCACCCACCTATTCCACTAGCTCAAAGAACAATTTCCATTTTGCCATTTGTTTTACAATTTTTCAGGTCCCAAACTTTCGGGGACGTTTTGAGGCCCCAAACAATGATTTTTTGGGCTCGACAATGCCTATATTGTAGCCAAAGGCAGATGCTATTCCTACTGGAATATATGCTCCTCGGATATACCTTTGCAATGGTGTATCGAGCACCCCAAACACATATCATATGAAAAAGTTTTTCCCTTAGGAAGTTGACGTATCAACTACCCCCATAGGAGCCCACAAACCTTTTGGTGTTTCATCTCTCTGGGTTACAGTGTTGGATGTTTAGGGTTTTCTCATTTATTTTTTATGTTAGAAATTCCATTTGAGCCTCATTGTACTCATCTTATTGCAAATGAGCATAGCCGTCACATCTCTTCTCAGAGATAAGTTGCCACCATTAGAGAAAGTTTGTTTCATCCTACATTTTTAAAGCCTTAGCATGTTCTCTTTATTAATAGAAGTCAAATTTTATTGTATCTCGTTGCGTTTCTTTGCTATAAACCTATTTTTCATTTCATTCCATTTATAAATATGAATCATTCCAAGAGATAAAAACTTAGATTTTTAGTTTGGAAAGGGACTAGTGAGAACATAAATATAATGGTAAGTATGTTTTTTCTAAAGCATCAAGTGGGTACTAAGCAGTTCTAGGTGATCTAGTAGGGCTTGAGGTTGAACTACAATCTTGTGTGCATTACCAAACATGCCAAGTTGAATAACATGGAGTGTCTACTCCTTTAATATTGTTTCCTTCGACTTACAGAAAAATAACTTTTTTACAAGAAATCAATGAGGCTCTAAAAAACCTCAGTTACCTATCAATATAACAACCAACAATGAAAAAAATATGGAATACTCATTTCGATATGTGACATCCTCAAAGAAGACCAACTTTAGTGATTTTAGTGAATGTATGGTGTTAGAATCAGGTTTGAAGTAAAAAACTAGAAAAGAGCTGGAAGAAGCGAAATGAGCTAGATTGTACAACCATAAGAAGATTGTAATGTGTGGAATATATTCCTACTATGTCCACGTAATTATATCACAACAAATTTTAAATGGATTATTTGAGCATATCTATGATAAAATAGAAAAAACAGATACTTCAATGCCAAGGCTATATGTAAAATTGAAATCTATTGTAGAAACAAACTTTTCATTGGCATTGATAGGTATGCTAACACATGGGAACAATATAGGAGGTTTTGGTCATTTATCCCTACCATTTGTACACATGATACCACAATTTACCATTACATCCCTTGCAAAGTGTGTGACGAACCTTGAAGATCCACACCTTGACATGTATGGTTATCTACTTTTTTAGAGTGGAAGTTCAAGACACCCACTTTGAAATGCATCACTTGGCACTTGTATTTACTCAAAATGTAGTGTACAAGGATGATGTTCTATAACATAGGAGATCAAAAATAAAAATGTTTATGTAAAACCTCTTCCTTTGCATTAATTGTTACATTTGAACAATGGAGTAAGTGATAATAAGAATCATTATATTTTCATGTTTCTATCACTTTTAACTACACTTGGTGTCTTAATCACTATTGAGGGTGTGTTCTTACTTGTGGCACACACTCATGAAGACATAGATGGAAGCTATGGAAGAATTTCTTCAAACTTGAAAAGTAAAGATAAATATTCTTTACCTGAAGATATGGATACATATCACACAATTGAAGAAAAATGAGTGTTTCCGCCTACACTTATTGACAAGGTGTATGACTTCAAAGCTTTACTTAATGGATACATCAAGGGAAAAAAAAACACTAATCGAACATCTTAATGTCTCATTCTTCCAGTTTGTTGTACTCATTGTTGTTCTAGTACTAAGGTACAAAGAATCCATGAGACATATTGAGTGGTCAGAATGAATTGGGTTGTGGAATATAGGTGATGAAGGTATACATAAATTTACCATAGGGAAGCCATCTTTCTTAGGTCCCAAAGAGAATGATATCTATTTAAAAGAACCAAGGGAAGGAATAACATCATACATAAAAATGTGGAAAGATACTGTCGACAATGAGGATTCACAAATTGCTATAGAGGAATGGGAAAATAAAGTAGAGTATTAGGAAAGAGTTCTTGATACATTAGATGAAATATACAATGATCATAAAATAGTAGATGGGAGTGATTCATCTTCTAAGTATTTCTGGGCCAAGACAAGGAAAATTGTTGATGCTCACCATAATGCACTATGTGTAATTTCAAGTATTATGGATGGAGATTTTTATAATGTGACAGATGAAAAAATTTATTTTGGACGCAAGCACAACAAGCCAAAGCCAACATTCAATCCCATGATTGATGTTGAGAAAGGAAATATGTTTCTAGTTAGTTCAAGAAACGAGGATGAAGGGGAGATGATTTGGATGGAAAAATCCACCTCGGATATCTTCTAGGATGATGAAAGTAAGACTCTTCATGTAAAGGTTTATTGGTGGAAGCCTAGTTTAATGAAATACATGGGGGAAATATTAGAACAATATTGGGTGTCAAGTCCAATGACATGAAACTTAGATCTATTCTAATTTATACAATAGTTTGGGCATAAATGCCAAAGAAAGGACATTGCAAGAAGACCAAGATAAACAAATGTGGTCTAGAAGTGATACTTGATCTACTTGAGTAAATACCATGATATTAGGTGGAGATAATTCACAAGTGTAATTTTGTCTTTTGAATGATCTATTAATATACATGAAGGAACATTTTTCAATGTTGTATATCAAATATCATCTTCATATTATTTTTTGAGGAGTTTTATATTATTTAGTACATATATGTAAATTTTGGTTCAACTTCAATGAATTCATGTGACGATACTTTATGTGAATTACATGACACCATTCAATATTTAACTTTTCAATGCTTTGTTTATATCAACATAACTTCTCACTATATCAAACATGTATAATCAAATCCAATAATGGACTTAAAAAAATCATCTTCTAGACTTGGTATATCGAAACAATATTGATGTAGCTAATTAGTCTTCTTTTCAATATAAAAAAGTTAAACACTCGATGAATAAATACTAGACACTTGTAATAAAGTTTGAAGTGATTTTTCCCTATTATTCCTGATTATATTTGACATAAATCCAATTGTACTACTTTGTTGCATTCTAATTCATAGTTATTTTATTTTGATCATTAAATGAAAGAACATAAAGTGGTGCCAACATCGTCGCCTCAACGTCGTCATCGGCAATCATCATCGTCATCATCACCACCACCACCACCACCATCATCTTTCCACCTTCACCTTGCATTATGCAGTGGCATCATCATCGTCATCCATCGTCATCATCATCATCTTTCCACCTCGACAATTTTGCTACACTATGGAAATGCGAGCATTGAATGCAAGGTGAAGGTGAAAAGACTCAACCATGAATACTTATAGCACCGTGTAATGCATGGTGGAGGTGAAATCATTATGACAATGATGATGATTTATAGCACAATAGAATGCAAGGTGGAGGTGAAAATAAGATGAAGATGATGGCACTACGGATTGCAAGGTGGAGGTGAAATGATGTTGATGATCATCATCATGGCTCTACATAGTGCAAGGTGGAGGTGGAAAGATGATGGTGGTGGTGGTGATCGTCATCATGATCAACATACCTCCACCTTGCATTCCACATTGCTACCAATATTCATGGTTGAAGTTCATCATCATCATCATCATGGTGCTATAAATATTCATGATTAGAACCTTTTCACCTCCACTTTGCATTCAACACTCACATCATCATTATCATGATAATCATCATCTCGTGATACTATAAATATTCATGGCTGAACCTTTTCACTCACATTTAACCCTCACATTTCCATAGTGTCGTCATCATCATCTTCATCATTTAACAACAACATCATCAAGTAGTACTATACATATTCATCTTCATCATTGTCCTCGTAGTCGTCATCCCCTAGTGCTATAAATATTCTTCTTCTTTATAATCATAATCATGGTCCATCATCATCAGCTATAAATTTTTATCGTCGATCATCACCATCATCTATAAACATAAATATTCATTGTCCATCGTTATCATCGTGTCATCGTCTTCGTCATCCTCGGTCATTGTCATCGACCGCCGAAACTGCAGTCATCATCATCATGATGTAGCGAAATTGCCGTCATCATCATGCCATCCGGTGCTATAAATATTCATGGTCGAACCTTTTCACCTCCACCTTGCATGCAGCGCTCACATTTCCATACTGTAGCGAAATTGCCGAGTATTCGCCAAATAAGGCATTTTTAGTCCCATATCCAATGGGGAGCGATTAGGTTGTCTGCATGAAGGGTGGAAACGGGGATTCAAGCTATGTAAATAATCCATCTGTCCAGGTAATCCCATTATCGTGAGTTCGCATATCTTATAATTTCACGTTGGACTAACCTATTTCATTTCAACGATGCTTCTGCAGTTAAAGATGGTTCTAGAGAATGTGCTCTGCATGAAGGGTGGAAACGGGGATTCCAGCTATGCTACTAATTCATTTCTTCAGGTAATTCCCTTAAACTGCGTTCGCATATCTTATAATTTCAAGTTGGACTAACCCATTTCATTGCAATGATGCTTGTGCCGTTAAAGATGGTTCTGGCCATTAAACCCCTTCTGGAGCATTCGATTTATAAAACCGTAAGATCTGTCGTGGGGGTGAGGGAGGCAGATAACGTGTTTCGTATTGCAGATTTAGGGTGTGCAACGGGGATGAATACTCTTCTCGCAGYGGACACCATCGTCAGAGCTGTGAAATTAACTTCSATTCACCATTCCATGGGCGTGCCAGAGTTCCAGGTTTACTTCGCTGATCTYCCATCAAATGATTTTAAAACATTGTTTCGGACGTTGCCTCCACTCGTAGGCGAAGATGGAATAACAGCAGCAGTGCTCGATGAAGATAAGCCTCCGGCGACTAGATCTTACTTCGCATCAGCAGTGTCAGGATCGCATTACGGACGCCTTTCTTCCCACGGCAAACCCTTCATTTCTGCCGCTCCTCTAACAGCTTGCACTGGCTCTCGCGAGTGAATGAGATAGACATGACCCACTTAATCTGACAAACTCAGTTAATATGTTAACATAGACATGCTAAACGCTCATGCTAAGTGGGTCATTCACTCGCGAGAGGTAACATAGACATGACCCACTTAATCTGACAAACTCAGTTAATATGTTCATAGCGCTCTTGGGTCGTAGTTCTGGCGACAGAAAGGGACGAGGCGGGGTAGGAGCTTTCGCTTGTCATTTGGGAGCAGCATTTGAGGAGCTAGTGAAGGAGGTAAAATAGATAAGTCAATATAATATCTCAGAATTACTTTTCAATATTATTCAATGTGTGATCGATTTCGGCTATCAGGGTTTGATTGAGAAGGAGAAACTGGAGTCCTTTAACCTTCCTGTGTACTGTCCAAGTGTGGAGGAGCTGCAGAGCATCGTGGAGACAGAGCAGTCGTTCGAAATAGAGAGCATAAGGCTTCTAAGTGGGTTTCCTTCGATTCCATTTATGGAAGTTAGAGAAGGGGAAGAGGAGATGACTGCGAAAATCGTACGTAACTTTTACAGATCCATGCTTGGGAATATTGTGGGAACTCACTTCGGGTGGGATGAGCATTTGTTGAATGAAATTTTCACGAGGCTTGCAAACAAAGCCACTGCGAAATATGGCAATACGGTTGACGTAGCTGTTGCTTTTCTGGTTCGCAAAATAGCTTGATTCGATTCACTCTTTAGGTTATCTTCCGTGCACGCTATATAAGAATGTAAGGTGAATAATATTTTATGTCATTATAAGGAATTTTCCTATAACGACGTAAGTTGAATAATATTTTTATTTTTTTCATAAGTAAGTTGGGTGGGTGGGTGGGAGGGCATAAATAGAGAATTTATAAGTATAATATATATATATATATATATTTTTTATAACAATCATAAGTTGAATAAAATATAATAACTAGCAAAGCTGCAAAAGAGTTTCATATTCACATTTCTTCACTTTCATACAAAACTGATTAAACATTAAAAACCTATTAAATATATCTATTAAACATTAAAAACTTATTAAATATATCTATTTTCATTTTTTTTTTTTTTTTCATATTCACATTTATCCACTTCCATATAAAACTAATTAAACATTAAAAACCTATTAAATATACTCAATATAAATAAAATACCTATTTCAAAATAACTAAAACGTAGAAGCGAATTCACCAAAGCTTTATCTTCCACAACCTTGATGCAGCGGCCGCCTCGCTCCACATCTTTTTTCCTGAATTAAAGAATCCAATACAGGACCAAAATTCACCAATTCTCACGAATAATTATCAAAATTTAACAACTTCTCCCGCTTTAAGCCCGTTCGACACCGCACACTAATGTCGATGACTGATGGAAATCTCTGTCAAATTCAGCCTCCAGATTTAAACAAAATCTCGAAATTTGCCGCTGGAACCCTTGCCTTTTCTTCATATCGAACACATTTTCGTTTCTTCTTAACAAACAGAATGAAAAACAAGCAAATAGGACCGAACGAACATAGTAACTTACAAAACTTCCCCCTAATCTTTAACGAACATAGTAACTTACAAAACTTCCCCCTAATCTTTAACCCTTGACAACAAAAAAGTACACCACCTCCTAACACAAACCCACACCCTTGGAAATCAGCAAGAATTGAAGGGCAAAAACAGAAGAAAACACAGAAAATTGTATTGCTCAATGTGATCTACAAGCTTACATTTTCCTTGTATTTATAGTGTCTTTGGAAGACTCTAGAGCATCAAGAGTGTTCTTGGAGGAAATATGAAGCGTTCCGTGGATGTCGGTGGAGCTCTCTAGAAATTAATAGAAGTTTGGTGGTTGTTGGTAGGTAGAAATTAATACCTCCAATACTCCGCCCTAATTTCTACTACTAATTGCTCCTTACATCAATATTTATAATGCCTAATGCTTCTCTCAAATACTCAAATTGGTCTTCTGCCAAGTTGCTCCTTTGATATGCAATGTCTCCTCCTATATGTCTTGGCTAGGTCTTTATCTGAGTCATGTCATCATCTTCAGTATCTATCTTCATATGGTTGAGCTTCCTTCAATGTGCTCCCATTACAATGCTCAAGAACCATCACATCAAGTGGTTTCTTATTGGTGCTTTTGGCTGACCACGGACCTTGCATTATTGGGAATTTGAATTACACAACACGCACTCAATTGAGTTTCATCCTCAAACACTTTTTGCTTTTTCTTTGCACCTGCATACTTTTGCATCTTCCTTTTGCACCTGCAAACAACTGATCATTGATGTCCATATAAAAAGAGATCCATCCACCGAGATACATGGGTACCATCCATTTCTCTAGGTATCATTTTCATGTACATGGTTCATCAATGCATTAGACTCATTTAGTCATAATTTGGTCCCATTCAACTCACACTCTGAGATTACTTAATCTCACATTCCTCCCCTTAATCGGAGATCTAACTTCTCCGATCACCATCAAACTTAGATACGAGTACACCTGCCACCCTCGTACCTACCTAGTGGTTAATTCCATAGCTTGATGCCACATCCACTCTTTCTGCCTAAGAGGGATACACGCTACATGATCACTCTAATCGATGTAGGACTACCTCAAGAGGGCTTACTAAACACCTGGGGAGTATGGCTTGCCTTGCCTATGGCTAAGCTTTACAACTTTGGACCAACAACCTCTTAGAGAATATAGCTTGCCTATGCCTATGTCTAAGCTTTACAACTTTGGACCAGCAACCTCTTAGGGAATATAGCTTGCCTATGCCTATGGCTAAGCTTTACAACTTTGGACTAAAAACTATAGGGTGTCGGGTACTACCAATCATGCACCCCTTACAACATATATGCATCATTTCATCTCAGGTACAAAAATTCCACATTTTTTACTAAATGCCCAACAAATTACAAGCCCATACATATGAACCCATTCAATATGCCCAATGAACTCATTGCTTATTACCACTATACATATGCCAAATTTTATCCACTTCTGAAAAAGTGAGTGCTCAGACTTTGTATGCCTTTATAAATAATGCAAACAAGAAGTTTGCCAACTCCAATTTGAAATCATACATGACTCATACTACCTTTAAATGTTTTGTGTAAATGCCCAGACTAACACTCTAAAATGAAGAGAGTATTCCAAATAACTTCTCTATACTCAATGACCCTTTTACCAATTGAAAGGAGGACTTTTTACATACAAAAATGCTTGACTTAACTTTCACTTGCACTTTAACTCACACATATACCTCAACATTCTTGAAAGCCTTGGGCTCTGCCTACTTTGACACATGAAGTTGAAGATGCTCATCCACATATTGGGAATAAAAATTAACCGAACCAACAGACACAAGGACCCGTTCAGACCGTTCAAAGCCTCATTTGGCTCCGCCAAGCATTCTGGGATCAGTGTTCACTCTTTGACAACACAAAATCAAGATCAAACCCTGGCTATATTTGACAAAATAAAAGGCAACGGAAGCTCTTTGAACAGTTCATAGATTCATTCGGCTCCGCTACATCTTCCATGACAAATCTTTACCAAAAGTACTAAAAATATTCATTTTTCACCGTCAAATAACAAAACATCACTAGATTTTCTCCCTCTAAATCACCATCTCGTGTCGTTAAAAGGATTGAAATGATCGGCTTCCACGTCAACAACTCAAAATATATAGTTGCACCAATAAATAGCTCGAAATCACAAGAATTTTCGCATTTCAGCAAATTACCGAAATATGATGGGTTCGGCCTCGCCTGCGCGTAGACTCAACAATACTTTTCTAACACTTGATGACTCTCTTGAACTCTTACCACTCTTCCATAAGTTGTGGCTTCTCAACAAGAATCTCTGCAGCATTCATGATTCTCCTCAACAGAATGCACATGAAGAACATTCGTTCGCCTCGTTGCTCTCCTCAACATCAAGCAAAACCTCCTCCAAGTACTCTCCACTGCTGGGCGAATCCTCTCAGGATTCTAGGCCCTCCCATGAGGGAGTGAACCCAATCCTGTGCTCTGATACCAAATGAAGGGGCAGAACCAAAGGAACACAACAAACTAACACACAGACAATCTTTATTGCTCAATGATAAAACCAAATACATATGCGTCATATTTATAGCGACCATGGAAGAATCTTGAGCATCCAGTGAGTTCTCGGAGAAATATCTGGAAGCATCCCGTGGATGTCGGTGGAGCTCTCTAGAAATTAATAGAAGTCTCGTGGTTGTTGGTAGGTAGAAATTAATACCTCCAACAAGAATGCCCCTACCTTCTATGCATTTCAACAAACCAGGGTCCCTTCATCAGTAATGAATCCCAACCTTCCGACCAACGCAAAGATTCCTCAATTTTTACAAAATCATCTATCCGCAACTGTCAATGCAACCTTTATAGACCGACTCAAACTACGAGGCCAATAAATTCACATAACATCAGGATGAACCAGAAAAAAACAATGTCCACCATTCAAAAACACACTAAAAATAGGTTATACTCACCGCGAATCCACACTTCCACTCAAATTTGGAGGAAAACCTTTGAACGCTTCAATGGAAGCTGAAACTCTATCGTCATGCCAAGGTTTTGAGCATCTAAAATCTTCTCTTTATTCATTAAGGAGAAAGAATAAAAGCTTTTTTAAAGGAAAAGGCTCTTTACAAATTCGATCCGTGACCGGATGCTCTACTTGCTCCATGATTTTTCCGATCAAATATTTGAGCCATTCCCATCCAACGCCACTCAGTTTTTCATCAAATTTTAAATACGATCAATTAAAAGTAAAAAAATAAACATGTAAATGAATGTCTTTATAATAGTGAGGAAGTTAGTGGTTGAAATCAAAACCGTTGATTTATTGGGATGACTAAGAATATTCCATCAATATTTAATATTGTCCATACAAAACTGATTAAACACTAAAAACCTGTTAAATGTGCCCATTATCAATAAGTGTAAGCCTTTCCACATAATAATAAGTTGAATTTTCCTATATCACTTAAGAGGAAGTAACGTTAGTATTCATTTTAATCAAGGAAGGATATGTACAGAAGCAATCTCATGGCTGGTTATTTATATTTAGATATATTTTTTTTAAATACTTATTAAAAATGGAGAAAATAAAAAAAAATAAAACTTGAAGAAAGTTGAATTTAAAAATAAAATAAAGTGTGAGCATGATTTATGTTATCTGATATATGTTATGTAAATATTTAAGGAATGTTTTTTTTATATATAGGATTTGAGATATTTTGTTTAGATTAAAAATTAACTTTTATCCAATCACTTGACTTAAAACCAAATGATAGACCCAGATGGTAGATGATTTGAGATATTTATATTGTTAATATAACAAAATAATTATTTAAAACCAAATAATAGACCCAAATGATAGACCCAAATGGTAGATGATTTGAGATATTTATATTGTTAATATAACAAAATAATTATTTAAAACCAAATGATAGACCCAAATGATAATGATAGATGATTTGAGATATTTACATAGTTAATATAATAAAATAATTGCAAAAAGTTTAAAACAAAATATAATTTTTATATTAAAATTTTGTATGATAATATGAAAATGAATTTTTGGATTTTTATTTAAATGTTTCAAAATCTTATTTTTCTTAATTCTTTAAAATAATAATAATAATAATATTTTGTTTAGAAAAAATATTTATTTTAAAATTTTCATTATAATAAAATTAAAATATATATAAAAAAATAAAATAAAAAAATCCAAATTCTCAAAATCCAAATTCAATATTTAGAGAACAACTTTTTAAATGGAAAAAAAAATATTCATAATTTACTAATTTCAAATCAAGATTCTTACACAGGCAAACAAAATAAGTTAAAACAAACAACACAATAATATTATATTTATTATTTGTTTAAAAATAAATATTCATTATAAATTACCATTGCAATAATATTAAAATTGTAAATTAAAAATGTCATTTAAAAGATTCAAATTCCCAAAATTCAAATCTATTTAAAAAAAAAAAATTAAAAATATAAGTAAATTCTTCACTACTTCAAAATGAAGGATTAAGAAATATATCGTTCATAAACTTTAAAATCCAAGAATATCCTAGTAAACTAAATATATTATTTTAAAACATTTTAAATATTTAATTAATTATTGATGTATCATTATTACAAAGTATTTGATGATACTTTAGAGAAAGCCAAATCTCTACTCTTAATCTTTAATTCCAAAGACTAGTCAAGTGTCATGAAAACTTTGTATTCAACTTCCATATCCCTCAATTTTTGTATCACTTTCATTTTAATGTTCCTTAATGATGATAATTTCCATAGAGTCGTGACATAAGTTAGACTATATGATTATGTAGTTGAACTATGAAATTACATATCCCTTATTACTGTTCACAATGTTGAACCTTCTTTCGATGCTCTACTTTATTTTAAAGATGATACCTTAACCCAATCTTTTATAACCAAGACAAATCATTTTTCCATGTTTCTAGATGTTTTCAAATAGTTTAAGGTTAAGGTAACTTTCATAGATTTAATAGCTCGTAAGAAACCTAGTGTAGATGTTGTTTATTTTTTAGGGCTTTGGACTCAATTTTATAATAATTCTAATCACTCTTTTAGCCATGGTTGGCTCATTAAGGCATATTTCTAAATTGGAATATGGGTTTAGGTTTTCCTTTTATAATTTTGGAACTAAACCTTTTGTCAATAATTTTTTTTTAGGATTCTTTAAGTTAGATATTAATGTGTAAATATGTTATGTTTCATTACATATTTTTGATGATGACAGAAGGTTTTTATGAAAGATCTTCCTAGTTTATCTAAGGAGTGGTTCAACCCAATAAAATTCCTATATTTAAATGGTTAATTTTTATTGAATGATCAATTAGTTTCATTCTTTCAAAATATGTGTTTTGTTTCATAATGTGATTATTTTTGTTTTCTTTTTGATATATTTTTTCACTTTATACATAATGTTTTAGGTTTCCTAAACCTACATTCAAAAATATGGAATTTTATGATTTTTATTGTGATAATGAATTACTGATTCCAAAATATAGTTATATTTTTGTAATTCAAAATTATGGATAAAAAATATATAGATATTATATTTTTCTCTATTATTCCCCCCACACCCACCTTCACCTTCACCATCATATAATAGAAAAAAACATATATTCACCCATAAGTCTAAAAAAATATTAAATAGGTATGTTACAAATTAACATTAAGATTATATCCACACCTCATATCTCATTAAATTGCACAATAATTATTCTTTTTAATAATGCTATTTATATCATTGTACACCTCATAACTTCTTAAAAGACAATAATGATATTTCATGATGACAGTTACATTAATTTAATAATTCTTTTTTATGTATATTAATAATTTCATTTCAACATTAATTCTTCTTTAATGTTATATAATTTTATAGTTACACATTGTAATTTAATATTTTTATATTATTATATATAATTTCATAATAATATACTAAAAACACTTGATAAATTTTTTTATCTTATATTTATATACAATTTTAAATTTACATATATTTTTTTTAATTTTATTAAAAAAATATATTAATATAAAATTATATATATTTTTATAAAATTATTTTATATTTAACTAATTTTTAAATCCATTGTAAAGCTATCTACACTATATAATTATTACAAATTCCACTACACTAATATGATAAACCCTTTCTCCTATTCTACCTAGCTCATAGATCAAATTTGTTGGCAATTATTTAAACATTATGATTTGGTAATACAAAAACGTTATTATACACTATATGATAATTTTCAATAACATTCTTCACCAAAAAAAATCTCCGTGGATATAATTATGACCATTTTGGAATAGCTTACCCAATAAATATAATAGCCATAACATGAATGGCTATCACAAAAGTGTTTATAATTGATATTTATATTTATATCAATTAAAAAATATCTTGAAATTAAAAAAAATAATATAATTAAAAAATATCATCAAATTAAAAAAAAATAACATCATTAAAGCTAAATTTTTATATTTTTATTTTTAACCCCGTGTTCAATGGAGACCGATTATGCATGAATGGTGGAAACGGGGATTCAAGCTATGTAAATAATCCATCTGTCCGTAATCACATTATCGTGAGTTTGCATATCTTATAATTTCAAATTGGACTAACCCATTTCATTTCAACGATGCTTGTGTTGGTAAATATTTAACTTCTCAATGCTTTGTTTATATCAAACATCACTATATCAAACATGTATAATCAAATCTAATAATGCACTTAAAATCATCTTATAGTCTGGGTTTATTAAAATCATCTTTTAATATTATTTTTTATATAAAACATTTAAAAACTTCATCAATAAATATTAAACATTTGTAAGAAAGTTTAAAGTCAGTTTTCTCTATTATTCCTTATTATATTTGACATAAATCAAATTTTACTACTTTGTTGCATTCTAATTTATAACAATTTGATTTTGATTGTTAAATGACACAATTAGATTAATAAAATATTTTCTCTTGTAAACTCTAAAGTGGTTCGAACAACATCTCTTCAATGTTATTGTCATCGATCATCATCATCATCGCCATCATCACCACCACCACCACCACCACCCACCATCATCATATTTCCACCTTCACATTGCATTCTATGGTTCCATCATCATCATCATTGGCATCATCGTTGTCGTCATCCATCCTCATCATCATCTTTCCACCTCGACAATTTTGCTACACTATGGAAATGTGAGCATTGAATGCAAGGTGAAGGTGAAAAGGTTCGATCATGAATATTTATAGCACTACGGAAATCAATCTGGATGTGAAATGATGACAATGATGATTTATAACACCACAAAATGCAAGGTGGAAGTGAAAAGAAGATGATGATGATGGCACGATCGAATGCAAGGTGGAGGTGAAATGATGATGATAGCGACAATGACAATGATGATGAAACTGGAAAATGCAAGGTGGAGAGAGAAAGAAGATGATGGCAATAGTGGTGGTGGTGATCGTCATCATCATCATACCTCCACTTTGCATTCCACGATGCTACCAATAATCATGGTTAAAGATCATCGTCATCATCATCATCATCATCATCGTGATGCTATGAATATTCATGGTTGGAACATTTTCACCTCCACCTTGCATTCAACACTCACATCATCATCATTCTATGGTGATATAAATATTCATGGTTCAACCTTTTCACCTCCACCTTGCATTCAACACTCACATCATCATCATCATCATCATCATCATCATCATCCTGTAGTGCTATAAATATTCATGGTTGAACCTTTTCACCTCCACATTGCATTTAGCGCTCACATTTCCATATTGTCGTCATCGTCATCATCGTGTGGTGCTATAAATATTCATCTTCACCATCATAATCATCATTGTCATCATCCCTGTGGTCGTGATCGTCTTCGTCATCATTGTGGTCGTTGTCATCATCGTCGTCGTCGTCGTCATCATCATCATCATCCAATGGTGGTATAATTCGTAAGTGATCGTCAACAT
>JZKD02S1873509.1:400494-443724 GCA_000966675.3 Picea glauca
ATACTGTAGCGAACTTGCCGTCATCATCATCAGGTACTATAAATATTCATGGTCGAACCTTTTCACCTCTACCTTGCATTCAGCGCTCACATTTCCATACTGTAGCGAAATTGCCGAGTATTCGCCAAATAAGGCATTTTTAGTCGCGTTTCGAATGGAGACCGATTATGTTGTCTGCATGAAGAGTGGAAACGGGGATTCAAGCTATGTAAATAGTCCATCTGTCCAGGTAATTCCATTATGGTGAGTTCGCATATCTTATAATTTCAAGTTGGACTAACCCATTTCATTTCAACGATGCTTCTGCAGTTAAATATGGTTCTACAGATGGGAACTCACTACGGGTGGGATGAGCATTTGGTTGATGAAATTTTCACGAAGATTGCAAACAGAGCCGCCGCCAAATATGGCAATACGGTTGACGTAGCGGTTGCTTTTCTGGTTCGCAAAATAGCTTGATTCACTCTTCCATGCACGCTATATAAGAATGTAAGGTGAATAATCTTTTTATATCATTATAAGGAATTTTCCTATATGGACGTAAGGTGAATAATATTTTTAGTTTATTATAAGAAATTTTGCTATGGCTGAAGAGGAAGTAACGTTCGTATTCATTTTAATCAACAAAGTATATGTACGTGATATGTGACGTGGAGTACTCTTATGGCTAGCTACTAGTTTTTAATTTATAATTTATATTTAGATATTATTCATTTATATTTTTTTTATAAATTATTTAATTGTTTTGAAAAAATATTATATACAATTTATATAATATAAATTTTATATAATAAGTATTGTTAAGATAATGACAAATTCTCACGAGCTCCATAGTGAAACTGGGCATTGGTCAATTCCTAAAACGTCATGGGATGAAAGAGTGTGTCACCTTTGTGACACTAAGAAGGTTGAAGATGAAAAACACTTTCTTTTAAATTGTCCAGCCTATACCCATATTAGATCTCATTTTCAAAATATTGATCACACTACCAACCTTCCTAACCTCTTAACTCAACAACAGTATGGTGATCTTGGAAAGCTTCTCTTAATGCTTTTGGAACACAGAAACAAAATTCTAAAGAATCACAAGTAATCACTTACCCTCTTAAGGTCCAATAGACCAATTAGGTCTTAGCGGACGTTAATCATCATCATCATCATCATTAAAAAGAAAAATTAATGAAAACAATAAAAGATAAAACTTAAAAAACGTTAAATTTCTTTTAAAATTAAAGTGTGAGTACATTATCGTGATGTATCTTTGTATTATGTGGTAGGTAAATAATTAAAAATATAATTTTTTTTCTTGGGTTAGAGATGATTTCACATATTTACATAGTGACTATAACCCCCAAAAAAAAATTGTGAAAAGTTAACTAAGATTTCAACAATTATAATTTATATATTAAAATTTTGTATCATAAGTTGTTATTTAAAAAAACAAAAAAATGCATAAGCATGTTTTATAATTTCAGTATTTTATAATTCATTACAAATTTTATTATAATAATAATAATAATAATCTATTTTTTGATGGGTAAAGTCTATGTTATAATTGGAAAAAACATTTTGTCCTATTTTTTCAATTTTTTTAAAATAATAAAAATAATAATATTATTCATAATTTGTTTAAAATAAATTTGTTTGTTTTAATTTTTAATTATATAAAAAAGAAATTATAATTTGATTTTAATAATATTATTCATAATTTATTTAAAATAAATTTATTTGTTAATTTTTTTATTATAATAAAAGTCAAATTATAATTTTAAAAGTAAAATCAAGAAGTTTCGAATTTTTAAAATCCAAGTATTTAGAGGACAAATTTGAAAATGCAAATAATTTCTTCATTATCTTACTATCTTTACAATTCCTTCGAAATAATAAAAATAATAATATTATTCATAATTTATTTAAAATAAATTTTTTTATTGTAAATTTTGTAATAAAGGTGAAATTGTATTTTTAAAAGTAAAATAAGAAATTTTAAATTTTCAAAATCTTTCAAATGCAAGTAAATTATTTATTATTTGTTTAAAAATAAACAAATTAAATGCTTTTTAAAATGAAAGAAAACAATAATATTATTCATTATTTGTTTAAAAATAAATATTCCCTTAAAATATTTTATTATAATAATATTAAAATTGTAATTAAAAAGTGCCATCAAGAAGATTTGAATTTTCGAAATCCAAACCTTTCTTTTGGAAAAACTTAAAAATACAAGCAAATTATTCATCACTACCTTCTAATCCACTTGCCCCTTTTGTGGTGGAAGAAAGAAAATTGCCTCTTTTGTGTTCTAAGAAATTGATCTGATACCGCTTGTTAAGTACCAAAGAAATGAATACAAAATCACCACACTATATCCAAAAAAAATATAGAAAACCCACACTTTATTATTATGAAAACCCTTAGGTAGGGAAACACCATACAATAGATCCTATTATGGAAGGGATCCTCTCATGTTCACTTGCCTCTTCCAAGGGGAATCATCTAATGAGATACACGTTCCAAATACAATACTTATCTTGACTTCCATTACATTGCTTGAGACCCTTTATATAGTGATACCAACCACCTAAGAACATTCTGGAGGAGGATCCTTCTAGAAGCATAACCATCTAATAAGTCCTTTTACATTTTTATGTTCACACTAATATATATAACTGCCATAATGGGCCTTGTTTAATAATATAGTGGACCTAATCCACCTTACATTGAATTCCCTTCACTATTATCACTTGGGGCCCCTTCACCCCTGCGCCCGTGCCCCCCATTACCAAAGACTTGAATAGAAAATCACCACAATAAATCTAAGAGAAGTATAGAAAACCCACACTTTATTATTATGAAAACCCCTAAGGTAGAGAAATACGATACAATAGATCCTATTATGGAAGGGATCCTCTCCTATTAATTTTCCTCTTTGCAGGGGAAACCTCATAACAAGCTACACACTCCAAATACAATATTTTTTCTTGAATTCAATTACATTGCTTGAACCCCTTTATATAGTGCTACCAACCACTTAAGAACACTCTAGGGGAGGAACCTTTTAGAAGAAGAACCTTGTAATAAGTCCTCTTACATTTATTATGCTCACAAAAATATATCTAACTACCATAGTGAGCCTATATCAAAGCCTCAATAGAGGACAAATCACTCCAAGGGCTCCCTCTTCACAACTTGTAGGTTGCTGCCTCTCACATCCAGTTTGTGGATGATACCCTACTAGTGAAATCTCCTACCGCATAGGAATATAACAATCTCAAGATCATCCTCAATGATGTTTTTGAAGCCTTTGGTACCACCTTTAATTTGAGTAAGTCCCATCTTTTCTTATCCAATACTCTCCCCACGGCCCAGCATCACATCTCTCAAATCCTGGGCATTCCACATTCCGAGAAGCTCCTTTCCATCCAACTACCTTGACATACCCCTTTTTTGAAGCTCCATCTTGCAACATATTTTGGGATGCCTTCTTGTCTTCCCTCTCAAATCTCTTGGGGAACTAGACCTTTAGATCCCTAAACATTGTTGCAAAAATAGTTCTCATAAAGTCGATTCTCCAAGCTATCCCTGTCAATCTTTTCTCACTTATGGCCACCCCATAGTCAATCATCAAAACCATTTGAAACCTATAGATAAAATTTCTTTGGCACGAGCACGATCCTGGAAAGAAATGGGCTATGTAGAACTAGGAGAAAGTCTTTAAAGAAAAATACAATGAAGGACTCAACCTCAGGGACCTAGGTAAATTAAAAAACATTATGGGGGCTAAAATCTGGTGGCATTGGCTCAAGTACCCAAAAGAAATCTGGGCTAAACATTGGAAGAAAAAATATGCTCCGCACACCAATAAAACACAACTTATCAGGTTCAATGACTAGATCCAAGGTTCTAACATATGGAATGTCAGATGGCACAATTGGCCTCTCATATAGGAACACGCTTTCTGTGAAATATCAGATGGACAAAATGGGTAATTTTGGATAGATTCTTGGCAACAACTTTCTCCTTTGCACTCCATGGATAACATGTTCCCCCTCAAGAAAAAATGGCCACATATAGATGATCTTAAATTCACCAACCTTTGGTTGAATGACACTCGCTATCCCCCATGGAGAACGTGTAAAATGCTCCCCCATGACCTGCACATTCTTGAAGACTATAACATACAACCTTGGCTCAACACCACTGCACAAAGGAAAATTTGCATTAGAAATGGTTCAAATATTCTTTAATTGGGCCACTCCCCCTTGGGCACTTTCACAATTAGAGAATTCTACATACTTTAAGGGAACTTCCATACTCTCCCTACTGACACTATATGGAAAACTTTATGGAAGTCAAAACTGTAGCCAAAGGTTTCCACTTTCCTATGGCTTATTGTTCAAAATCGAATCCTCACTTGGGACAATATATGGAAGCGTAGATTTATAGGACCTTCTATATGCCGTCCATTTTACCAAAAAGAAGAATCAATGGAGCATTTACTCAATCAATTCTCTATTAGTTGGGAGATTTGGGATCCAACTTCTCAAATAATGAGGCAAACCAACAAAGCCAGAGACAATATCATACAAACCATTGAGAGCTAGGGAAATGGATCCTTCACCAATCCATTCTTAAATAGATTATTGGTAGTTATTACCAGGCTTCATTGTTTGGAAAATATGGAAAGAGAGAAACATACACATATTACATTCCAAACCTTCCCCCCATCCTACATCTGGTCTCAGATATATGGAAATGTAAAGGAAACCCTAAGATCCCAACACTAGAAACTTGAAGACTTCACTTGCTATTCCCAAGAATCTCTCATCCTCTCGAATTGGAACCTCAAAATACCCCGTGCTTCACTTGGCAATCATCTTCACCCCCCATACCTATCACCCAACCTTACTTCTTGGCACTTCCCCCCTACATGCTTCGTTAAATCAAATTTCGATGGCACCTCGAAAGGAAACCTTGGAACCTCAGGTTTTGGAGTTGTCCTTAAAAACAACATTGGGCATATCACATACATCTTAGCAAGACACCTAGGTCATGATACCAACAATTTTGTAGAGATTTTGGGCCTCATCTAGGGGATCCAACTTGTCACTAGCCTAAATATAAACCATCTTATATTTGAAGGGTATTCTCAAGTAGTCATTGCGCTGGCCACTAATCTCATCAATGGGTTTGATCCAACTAAAGTATCCCTAGGTTGGCACCTATTCTACCTCTTGGAAACCATTTTCTCTCTCCTCTATCCCTCTCTCACCCTCATTACCTCTCATGTGATAAGAGCGGAGAATAAATTTGTGGACAAACTTTTTAAGGAGGGTGTCTCAGCCCAAGTAGAGGATAACTTGATCGAATTCCATCAATCCCTTGCTCCACATATGCTAATCCACTATAAGGAGATTTCAATCAGAGATTTCCCCCACCCAGATGGGGTGACAACTAGAGATCATACACATTTGAGAGTTAGTATCCCTAGCCTCCATCCCCCCCCTCCTTCCATTTTGCATGACATTCATACAAGTGAAGGGGACATTGGTGCACTTGTGTGGGAAGCTTGAATTAATGGCTCCCTCAAAGCACGAGATGGATCATGCCAAGCCTGGTACAATTAGCCTACCTATCATCATCTTAGTTATAATGGAGCATTTAAATATCAAGGAAGCGACAAGAATGAAGGTAAGAACTGAAATTTGTTTCATTGTTTTGGTTATCGTTTGTAGTCAGTCTCATGGGTCTCTCTCCTACTCGAATTCTTCATCCTCTATGTTTCCTCTCCCCCTCTAGTCTTCTTTCTCTTCCCCATCCTTTCTGATGCCTAGATAAATGGGAAAAACAAAGAGAGGACTGACCTATTATAGTTTTTTTTCTCAATGTCATCGTCCTGGACCTCTGATTGAACCAATTCCACCCCTGTAGATCAATACCACCATGTTGGCCCTCCTCTAAAATTTTCACCATGCTCCACCCAAAATTGGGTGGAGGATGACCATCCCATGGATATTGTGGACGAATAAATCCCCTAGGAACCTCCTTTGGCACCCCTGGACTCCCTTTTGTTCTCTTCTTCAGACATATTGGAGCCACCCCTTACTTCTAGTCATCCTCCCCTGGTAGACAACTTGGTAACAGACCTGGTTGGTTTCCCCATTGAGTAAGAACTTCACACTAAAGTTCAATAGGAATACGACTTGGCAAAAAAAATGGGTGGTTTCCCTATTGAGGAAGAATTTACCACTAAAGTTCAACATGAATATGCGACTCATCCTACATGAGACTCTCCACCACATGAAGATTTTGTTACGGCTTCTCCTAGAAGATAGGGCCTCTCTCAGGAACATCTTCAATTAATATTTGATATGCGACGGGATTCCCAGGAGAATATTTACCATCAATCGACCCTTTCTCGACTCCTAGATGTTTTTTTCATGCCTTGTCAAGTGAGCCAACCAAGAGCAGGTTCCAAACATGTTGCTATCCCCTCGTGTTCTCTCTATGACGAACCAAGGATGATGGAAATTTGGGTTCACCTAAAATTTAAATTCCTTTTCTGTTATTTTGTTTCTCTATTTAGAACAACCATGGTTGTAGATAGACTGTTAAGAAGTGTGGGAAATTGACCTTGTATCAAAATTAAACCTACATTTGACAAAGTTCCACCTCGCCTTGTTTCCATTTGTATGGTTGGACAAGTGGCAAGTTTTTATGTGTATATTGTTTTGAAAACTTTTTAAGGTAATACAAAATTTTATTTACAGAAAAAAAATACCATAGTGAGCCTTATTTAATAATATAGTGGACCTCGTCCACCTTTCATTGAATGGCCTCCATTATTATCACTATGGGCCCTTCGACCCCCTTCCCTCCAACCATTACCTCTCTAGCTACACTACATTCAAGAGATGCACCAAAAGGGGCACATTTGACCAAGATCCTCAACTTGTAGGAGCCCAATCGTTCTTGTGCAAAAGAAATAAGGGACTTGGAAACTCTGTATTGATTAGAAATTTCTGAACAAAATCAAAGTCAGAAACTAGTATACAATTCCATGGATTTATGATCTTCTTGACTAGCTCAAGGGGGGAAAGTACTTTATTAAGATTGATATCAAGTTTGGCTACCACGAGGTCCCCATAGAACATACTGAAGTATGGAAGACTACTTTCAAGTCTAAATAAGGTGTTTTCAAGTGGTTGGTGATGCCCTTTAGCTTGACGAATGTGCCACGAACTTTCATGAGGTTGATGGATGACATCGTGGTACTCTTCACCAATTAATTTGTGGTCATATATATAGATGGCATCCTCAACTTCAAGAAGAGTTGGGTAGAACACTTGAAACACATTTAGTAGGTCATCCACACTCTAGGACAACACAAACTATATGCTTGATCCATATTATTTTGAGAACAACATGAATACAAAGATATAACAGAGATATAACAAGGAAATACACATAGATATTGCAAGAAAAAGAAAAATATAGTGATACCAAAATTCTAATAATGAATAAGATAGAAAAACACTATAGAACACAAACTGACAGAATGTGGTAGCTTATCTTTGAAAAGAAAGAGATGTTGGCTACACTTCATTCACAAGAAGCTTTATACCACATTCCATTGAATTCTTAAAGGGCCTCCTTCACCCCAATTATATATGAGAGAGTGAGGGGAGAAAAATCCCATGATGCATGTGGGATAAATTAGTCTATGTTTATAAAATTCCATAGCCATGTAAAACCCTAAGACTTCTCGAGTGGTCACCTATCCCAGTACTACTCCACACCCAACGTGCTTAATTCCAACCTCTCCTGTTAATTTGCCTCTTTGAAGGGGAAACCTCTTAATGAGCTACACACTCCAAATACAATATTTCTTCTTGAATTCAATTACATTTCTTGAATCCCTTTATATAGTGCTACCAACCACTTAAGAACACTCTAGAGGAGGAACCTTCTAGAAGAAGAACCTTTTAATAATTCCTCTTACATTTATTGTGTTCATAGGAATATATCTAACTACTATAGTGAGCCTATATCAAAGCCTCAATAGATGACAGATCACTCCAAGGGATCCCTCTTCATGGCTTGTAGGTTATTGCCTCTCACAGACAGTTTGTGGATGATACCCTACTAATGAACTCTCCTACTACATAGGAGGATAATAAGATCAAGACCATCCTCAATGGTTTTTTTGAAGCCTATGGTACCACCTTCAATTTGAGTAAGTCCCATATTTTCTTCTTCAATACTCCCCCCATGGTCCAACGTCAGATCTCTCGACTCCTGGGAATTACAAGAAGCTCCCTTCAATCCAACTGACTTGACATCCCCCTTTCTAAAGATGCATCTTGAAACATCTCTTGGGACACCTTAATTTATTCCCTCTCAAATATCCTTTGGAAGTGAACTTTATATCCATAAACATTGTTGCAAGACTGGTCCTCATAAAGTCGATTCTCCAAGCTATCCCTGCCTATCTTTTCTCACTTTTGGCTGCCCCACAGTTGGTCATCAAAACCATTCAAAACCTATAGATAAAATTTATTTGGCATGGGCATAATTCTTGAAAAAAATGGGCTATGGTTAGCTGGGATAAAGTTCATAAATCAAAATCTAATGGAGGACTCAGCCTCAGGGACCTAGGTAAATTAAAAAACATTTTGGGGCTAAAATATGGTGGCATTGGCTCAAGTACCCAAAAAAACTCTAGGATAAAATATGGAATAAAAAATATTCTATGGACACCAATAAAACATAGCTTATCAAATTCAATCACTAGATCCAAGGTTCTAACATCTGGAATTTCGCATGGTGCAATCGACCTCTCATACATGAGCACTCTTTTTGGGAAATCTAGGATAGACAAAATGTGTTATTTTGGATAGATTCTTGGAAACAACTTCCTCCTTTTCACTCCATGGATAGCATGTTCCCCCTCAATAAAAAATGGCCACTGATAGATGATCTTAAATTATCCAACCTTTAGCTGAATGACACTCACCATCCCCCTTGGAGAACCTAGAAAAGGCTCCCCCATGACCTGCACATTCCTCAATATCATAACATACAATCTTGGCTCAACACCATTGCACAAAGGAAAATATGCATAAAAAATGGTTCAGATATTCTTCGATGGGACCACTCCCCTTTCAGATATTTCACACTTAGATAACCCTACATCCTTTAGGGGAACCTCCATACTCTACTACTAACACTATATGGAAAAATATATGGAAGTCAAAACTGTATCCAATGGTTTCCACTTTCCTATTTCTTATGGTTCAAAATCGAATCCTCACTTGGGACAACATATGGAAGGGTGGATTTATAGGACCTTCTATATGCCATATTTTTTACTAAAAAAAAGAATCAACGATGCATTTTCTCACTCAATGCTCTATCAGTGGGGAGATCTAGGATGAAGCTTTTCAAATAATGAGGCAAACCAATAGATCTAGAGACAGTATCATACAAAACATTGAAAACTTGGGAAATGGAGCCTTCACCAATCCATTCCTAAATAGGATTTGGCAGTTATTACCAAGCTTCATTGTTTGGAAAATATGGAAAGAGCGAAACAGACACATCTTCCATTCCAAATCTTCCCCCCTATCCTACATCTGGTCTCATATTTATGGAAATTTAAAGGAAACCATAAGAGCCCAAAAATGGAAACTTGAATACCTCACTAACTATGCCCAAGAATATCTCATCCTCTCAAATTGGAACCTCAACCTACACTGCGCCTCACCTAGCAATCCTCTTCACCCCCCATCCCTATCACGCAATCTCACTTCTTGGCACTTCCCCCCTACATGGTTTGTTAAATTGAATTTTGATGTCGCCTTGAAAGGTAACCTTGGAACCTCAGGTTTTGGAATTTTCCTTAGAAAAAACACTAAGAATATCATGTACATATTAATAGGGAACTTAGGTCATGATACCAACAATTTTGCATAGATTTGGGGCCTCATCCAGGAGATCCAACTTGCCACTAGACTAAGTATAAACCATCTTATATTTGAATGATATTCTCAAGTATTCATCGAGTTGGACACCAAGCTCATCAATGGCTCTGATCCAACTAAAGTATCCCCAAGTTGGTGCCTTCTCTACCCTCTGGAAACCATTTTATCTTTCCTCCGTCCCTCTCTCACCCTCATTCCCTCTCATGTGAGAAGAGAGGTGAATAAATTTTCTAAAAAAATTGCTAATGAGGGTGTCCCAACCCAAGTAGAGGTGATATCTTGATCGAATCCCATCAATCCCTTGCTCCACCTCTGCTAATCAACTGTAAGGAGTTTGCACTTAGAGACTCCCTCCCCATATGCAGTGATAGGTGGAAATCATGCACATTTGAGAGTTAATATCCCCAACCAACATCCCCCCTTCCTACCATTTTTCTTGACCTTCTTGCAAGTCAAGGGGATTTTGGTGCATCTATGTGGGAATATTGAATTAATGGCACCCTCAAAGCGCGATCTAGATCATGCCAAGCTTGGTACAATTAGCCTACTTATCGTCATCTCAATTATAATGGAGAATTTACAAATAAAGTAAGCGAAAAGAATGAAGGTTAGAACCATAATTTGTTTCATTGTTCTGGTTATCGTTTGTATTCAGTCTCAGGGTTCTCTCTCTCACTCAAATTCTTCATTATCTATGTGTCCTCTCCCTCTCCCATTTTCTTTCTCTACCCCATCCTCCCCGATTCCTAGATAAAGGGGGAAAACCAAGAGAGGACCAACCTATTATAGTTTTTTTTCTCACCATCATCATCCTGGACCTCCCGTCGAACTAGTTCGTCCCCTTGTAGCTCAATAACACTGTGTTGGACCTCCTCTAAATATTTCACCAAGATTCACCCAAAATTGGATGGAGGATGACCAACCCATGGATCTTGTGGAGGAATAAATCCCCCATGACCCTCCTATGGCACCCCTAAAATCCCTTCTCCTCTATGCTTCAAACATATTGGAACCACCCCTTCCTTCTGGTCATCCTCGCTTGGTATAAAAATTGGAAATAGACCTAGGTGGTTTCCCCATTGAGGAAGAAGTTACCATCGAAGTACAATAGGAAGACAATTTTGGCATAGGGGCGTACCCAGGGTTCAACTCTAACAACACACCAACAAACCCTAACTATTGGCCTTTACGACAACACTTGCAAAGAAGATGAAGTCTCACTCAAAGTAGTAATAGGAGGGTTGCAAGACACAAGTGTCTACAACCAGAGGAAATGCAATATGATTCCAAAACAGCAATGAAAAATAGCCCAGAGATTCTTAACAGTATTATGCTTAACTTCATGAAGTAAGTTATATCTTCTTATCTTTGACAGGAAAAATAATAGTGCAATAACAGTGTAAAAGGTAGTAAATAACAAAGCAAAAACCACATGGAACAACAAGATTTTACGTGGTTCACCCTCTCCCTAGGGCTACATCCAAAAAACTGTGTTTATTTATAGAATAGATGAAGATATACAATTCTATCTGTGCACTCAACTGTAGATCCTTCTCTCTCTTCCTCTTTATTTCCTATCCCCGCACACCCAACTGTAGAGTCAATCTTGGCACCCAATTGAAGACCCAAAAATAAAAGAATGCCCTAAAACATAAAACTTTTACATCTCAACACCAATATCACCTCCCATATCAACTCTTCTAGACCCTTATTTATACATTCCATGAATCTTATAAAACCATGGGCCGAAGCCCAGGTGCCAAAAACCATGGGTCCACATAACCCTCATTTTAAGGACTTCACCGACCTGTTCTTCCTTCTTCTCCATGAGGTGCTCCAAAGCACCCATTAGTGTCTTCTTCCACTTGCTGACTTGTCCATGATCTATATTCTTTTCTTCTTTGTCTTCCTTGATCTTCTCTGTCAACGAATTGCTTTCATTTACTTTGTTCCTTCTTTTATGCTTCTTTAACCACTTCGACCCTTCCTCAGTTTGTGTTCCTTCCTCACACTTCATAATTTGTCTTTATTCTTCCTTAGTCTTTGCTTTCTTCATTAATGTATGGCCAAGGGTCAACAGGCCCCCAACACTCACATGTGACTTGTCCCGAGTCACTGCAGGGTTGATCCTTCTGTCTTACTTTGACTGCAGACTATGTGGAACAGCCTGTGTTTTCTGATATGTCACTCCCTATCATGTGCATACTGTATTTTATGTTTCTGGTACCCAATTTCAACTGCACCTAGTACCTAGACCCTTCTTCCTTTGCTTTTATTGAGAGTTGTGAGGCAACTAGTTGTCACAATACAGTTTCAATGGACTCCCATTTACTAAACCATCCTTCCAATCCCCATTAAGAGTATTCAACTACACATATCCACCTTTTGTAACATATATAACCTCAAATGGCTCAATACAATGCGTCCTAAACTTTCTTGGATGCTTCATGAACTTGCTATCATATAAAAGTACCAAATCTCCTTGTTTAAATGCTTTCTTCTTGACATGTCTGTCATGGTAAGCCTTTTCTCATTCTTTTTGTACCTGCTAATGAAATCCAACAATGAACCTATCTTCCTATAGTTCCATAAACTGTGTCAGCCTGTCTTGAACAATGCTAGCATCATCCATACCTGTAAATGATGCAATTCTTAAACTAGGAACCAAATATTCCATAGGTACCACGGCTTCTTGGCCATAAACTAACTTGAAGGGAGTCTTCCTTGTTAACTTTTTGCAAGTAGTTCAATAAGCTCATAACACTGCTGGAATTCTCAAATCCCAATCATCTTTGTTAACACTCCAAATCTTATTCAGCATTGTCTCCAAAATATTATTGAAATCTTCGACTATACCATTCATCTGTGGGTGATATGGTGTACACTTATGACGGTGAAATTCAAACTCCTGAGTCAAGGCTTCAATAGTTTTGTTAATGAAGTGTGTGCCTTGATCACTCATAAGGATATTTGGGCATCCAAATATGGTAATGATATCATAAAATATGAAACGCACATTTGTAGCTGCACTATAGTCTTTAAATGCTCTTTCTTTTTCTCATCTGGTCAAATACTCTGTAGCAGTGATGATATATCGAGCTCTTGTGCACTTTCCTGGTGGGTTGATAGATCCCAAAAATTCAATATCCCATTTCTCAAATGCCTGTAATGTTAACTAAGGTGCTAAAGGCATTTCATCCCTTCTAGAAGGCTTCCCTACTCTTTGACATACGTCGCATGCTTTGTAGTATTCCTGAGAATCCTTATGTAAAGTGGGCCACTAGAGGCCAGCGCTGAGAACCTTCTGCGTTTTTTCTTTATCTGCATAATTTCCTCTTGTGCTTCTGCAAGAATCAATGGTATTTATGACTCCATAACAAATCTTATTAAGATCTCATCTAGTCCCATCTTATATAACTGTCCAGCTATAAGCTGAAAGTATGCAGTGTGGACTACCAACTGTTTCTTCTGAATAAATGTATACTTGTGAGGTGCCATTCCTGTGGACATGAACTAGACTATCTCAGGGAAGTGAGCATCGAATTTCCTGATGGCCAAAAACTGTTCATCTGGTAGTGTATCATCCAAATTGGTAGGTTCCTCTCCCTGTTCTAACCTAGATAAGTGGTCAAGTCCCTTATTCATTCTTCCTGGCTTGACTGCAATCTCAAAGTCATACTCTTGGAATAGTAATAGCCATCCACATATTCTTCCCTCCAACATTGGCTTGTTGACTAAGTACTTCAATGCAAATAAATCAGTCAACATCTTAAAATGTCATCCCAACAAGTAGTGTCTAAACGTCTGTAGTGCAGATACCATAGCTAAGCCTTCGCTTTCAGTAGTAGTATAATTCATTTCAGATGTAGAAATATTCCTGCTAGAAAATGATATAGGGTGGTCAATATCTCCTTAACCTGGCTGTGCTAAAACTACTTCTAATGCAATGGATGAAGCTTCGACATGAACATGGAATTCCTTACTCCAATCTAGAAAAAACAAAATAGGAACAATGATCATTTTCTTCTTTAATGTGTCGAAACTCTGATGGCATACCTCTGTCCATTGAAACTTACTATCATTCTTTAATAGCTTCTCCATAGGTGTTTTTATCTATGCGTAACCCTTAATAAAAATTTTGTAGTATGTAGTGTGTCCCAATGCAGTGCGCAACTGTCTAACCGAAGTAGGACGAGGTAGATCAACAATGATAGCAATCTTGGAAGGATCTACCAACAACCCCTGCTTACACATAATGTGTCCTAACAACACTCCAGAAGATGAAAAGAAAATACACTTCTTCAAGTTCAGGGCAATCTGACATTGCCTGCACTTATCCACATTAATCTCAAACATTCAATATGACCTTTCAATAGACTAAAATGGTCCAGTCATAAAAGTATGCCTCCAAAAACTTGTGTAAAAAATCCTTAAATGCTTCGACCACCACCCTAGAATAGATTTTTGGTGCATTATTCAAACCAAAAGGCATCACAGTGTATTGAAAAGAACCTCATTCTGTTGCAAATGTAGTCTTATGTATGTACTCCTTCGTAATTATGTACATCTGTGAATGAATAAACTTCCTGTCCTCCTACATTATCTATAACTTCATTAGTAAAAGGTGTAGAAAATGGATCATGTAAACATGCACAATTCAATTTCCTTAGATCTACAAAGATTCTGATTTCTCCTATCTTCTTATATTGGACCACCATAGGAACGATCTATTCAAATTCTTCGAGTGATTTTATAATTCCTACTTCCAACATTCTATCTAGTTCAATCTTAACTTTCTGCTTGTACTTGGGATTCAGTCTCTAAGGCCTCTGCTTGACAGGCCTTGCATTTGTTTTGAAAGGAATCTTCATTTCTCTCATGGTACTTTAATGCCCTTCATCTCTGTGAACTTGGTTAGAAACAAGTCTTGATACTCATGCAATAGTTATGTAATCCTACTAATAGTAGCATCATCCCAATAGTCTTTAACATTTACCAAGTTATGTGCTTTCTCTGTTCCAATATTAACCTTCTTAATTTTAATAGCCTACCCAACAAAATGTAATTCAATCCATGGCCCTTATATATCTCTTTGTCCTTCAATTTATGAAATGTTCACATTCCTAAGGTCATCATCCTCATCAACATTAATATTATAACAACCCTGTAACCATTGAAGAGGTGCAATCCATTCATCTTCTTCTTGTTTAAGAGGGGGGTTAGGTTCCTCCTAAAATACCTTTTGTCTTAAAATTTGTAAAGCCTAATCTATTGTGGGTTATTGAATTTCAAATAGGAATGTAGCTCTAAATTTCAGAGTCATAACATACCAATCTGTAGTGACTAAGCGCAGTTCTTCTTGAAGATACCAGTTGATAGACATAGTATCTAAGGAGTTAATGAACTTATGAACCCACTTTTCTTTAGGAATGTTGCTCCAAGATTCCTCACAACTTTTCACATGGTCCGTAGGAAAAATTTGACCTATATATCAAACTTCACAACCTTCAACTTGGTCTAAAAATCACACTGTCAACAAGGTGTGACTTTGTACCCACTCCACGATGTTCTTCTTGTGTGCTCCCCACCATCTAGTTGGTGTTTCTTTCAAGGGTTCATCTAGTTCCAAAAACCTCTGTTGTACTATTACAATTCCTTCAAATTCAAATAGAAATGTCTCTAAATTATTCAAGCCATCAAATGTAGGAAGATTACTTACTTTTGTGCCAATCCAGTGAACTTCCTTAGTCAATATGACACACCTCCGTGTAGAGAAATCATACAGTATGTTTTGGAAATTTTCCAATGTTTCTTCTGAATGTGACGAGCATTCACTTTCACTTCTCCAACTTATATTTCTATATTTTGTAGGATTAATATAATCATGTTGTCCCACTGTCAATTTATAGATGTTCTCTATCTCATAGGCATGGTCTTATTCTCTTATAGGTTATGTGTATCTGAAACCTTCATTGGGATAAAGAGGTGCAATGACCCTAAGGCCATCACCTTCAAATGTCATTCTTCTCTTTTTCAGGTCAATAAAAGTCAAATTGTCAAAATCCCAATCAATACCCAACAAAACAGGATAGGGACAAATATCATCAACAATCGTGATCACTTCGAAGTCTGCAGATGTCCTCACTTTGTCAATGTCCATAATGACATGCTCTAGTCTCCCAAAGGGGATCACTGACTGTTGATTATCCATCCTGAGCCAAATAGGAGAGTAAATCAATTTAGGTTTTCCCATCAATTCCCAAGTCAACTTCGTTATAACATTTACTTCTGATCTCAAGTCAAGGAACACATAGTCGATGTCATAGTCTCTAATATGAGCACTAAGGTGCAGTTCCATACTTTTCCTCCTTTTTCTATATACTTGATTCACATCTCTACACAACAGAGGATCTACTCTTCCAATTTCATACTATCTTATCAGGTGTTGTAGTTCCCACACAACTCGTTCATCTTTAATCAAATCAATACAAGTATACAAGAAGTCCACAAGCTTTCTTACCTCTTTTCCTTGTTTGGGTGGGCCAGAGTGATCAAATGCTAGAGGCATTTCATATTCCCTTACTTCTGATTGTGCCCTAGATGAAGAAGCATGTTCACATACAAATTCTCTTCTTCCTTCTTCAAAATTATTCTTTTCTTTCCTTGTATCAAACAATGGTACCTTCTCTGAAGCTCTTCAGATCCATGATCCATCTGTAGTCCTTCCTGGAGTCACCCTATCTTCTCCTGTGACATCACCTCATCTATTAATAACAACAATTCTGGGCTCATCATCGCAAGCTTCAACTAATATTTTCTAAACTTGTTGGTTTCCACCTTGTCTTTCCTGAACTTTAGCTAACAATCATGGACAGTCTTCAATGACATGGTCAAATGAATTACAATAGATACATGTAGTACAAGGGTTGTGACAATCCCTTTCCAAATGACCTGGATGGGTAGAGTTATAGAAAATAATTTGACCTCGATCTTGACCCATGCCTCCTCCTCGTCCTCTTCCTATGAACCCACCATGGGGGGTGAAGCTTCCTCTTCCTAGGGAATTGAACTGTGTAGCATTCCCATTTGGATATAATTCTACTTGAATTCTATATGCATCTCTTGACCTTTAATGCATGAGGTCATAAGCCTTGCAATCCTTCTCATAATGCCCCACATATTTACAGAATGTACAATAAAGATTGGTGGGTGTCTGGACATATTTCTGCATATAATAATGTTCACTAGGGTGATGTCTAGTTCTACATACGTCGCACCATGGTAAAGTAGCATGATTCAAAGGGTTAGGAGCTCTAGGGGCCAAGTATTCACTAAATAAAGGAAAATCCTCTTTGTCATGGCCCTTTGCTTTACATTTGATACACCAGATGTCTTCTCTTTTCTCTTTTCCTCCGTCTTTCTTCACATCTTCAACCTGTAAAGATAAACTTGTTAATTGATTCAAAATCTTACTCATACCTGGACTGGATTCTCCTACAAGGGATGCTTCTAGTTTCATGGCAATCTCTAATGCTTTAGCCTGTGAAGCGACCTTCTGTTGCATTAGAGGAACTCTAATGTGTGGTAGGAGGGAAACAATGAACCATTCCTTATGTTGTTCGTCTGGAATATGAAAACTTAAATATATTGTCAAGGTCTTAAACCTCTGATAAAATTCCCAAACAGGTTCAGTCACCTTCGGCTTGATTTCCTTCAACTCTGTAATGCTCTGTGACTCTGAATTAGGCTTCTTGAAATCTACACTCAATGCAATCTTAATGTCATTCAACGCTCAAGGTTGTACATATGTTGTAACAAAATTCATATACCAGCTTAGTGCACAGTCCCTCGAGGTAATACTAAACTGATCTCTTTTAACGTCTTCATCGGTGACTTTCTTAATTCTCCATACATCTTTGCATAAGAACCAGTGCTGGTCAGGATACTTAGATCTAGCTCCTCTGAAAATAGGTAACCTCATTTCATCTTCCATTGATTTTCCTTGGTTTCTCGACTGAGTCTATACTAAACTGATTGTGATAGTACTCTGAGTGCTCGGATTACTCCAGTTACTCTAGTTACTCTGGTTACTTGGTGCTACTAAAACAATAGAAGGAGTGGCAATAATTACTTTGACAATAGGCGTAGTACTTGAAGTTCCTGGTTCTTCTCGATGAGTTTCTTTAAACTCTACTTACTCTGTTCTTGCAAACTCTGAATACTCTTCGTATGATCAATCTACTCCTTCTCCACCATAGAATCCTTCACCTTGTGCTAATGGCTCATAACTCCACTTAAAAAGGTTCACAAGATGAATATTTATGAATGATCTCCCATTGTGCATGTGTCCAGCCTCTGTGTCACTGTCGCTGTTTGAAGTCTTGAACAATAGATTTAAAATCCAACTGATTACTGTATCTTCAAGGTATTATTCTCATGCACTAGCATATTAATATTCAACATCAAAAACTGTAGAAACTTTCCTCCCAGTATCTTGAATAAATACCTCTCTTCTTGAATATATGATTCCACTCTTTCAATAGAAAATTCAGTAATGTATCCTCCGATAGTGTTGTCAAACTTGATATTCACTTCCCTTGACACAACGTTATCCACTTTCTTGACTTTATTAATCAACTTCGATGTCCAAACCAGAGGTGTTCTAGATCTGATTTCAAACTGAGTGTCTGCTACTCTGGCTAACCACTTGTACAACTCCTGATGAACTCCTACAAAGAAAATCTTGCGCAAATTAGTAAATATGGACCTTCCCAACCAGTCTCTGATTTCTTCATTAATGCATGACGAAAGGCCAACATGCACCCAACTATGCGGAGCAGCCTATGTTTTATGATCTGTCCCTCCCTATCATGTCCATGCTGTCTTTTCTGTTTCTGGTACCCAATTTCAACTGCAGCTGGTACCTACACCCTTCTTCCTTTTCTTTTATTGAGAGCTGCAAGGCAACTAGTTGTCACAATATATCTTCCACTGACTCTCATTTACTAAACCATCCTTCCATTCTCCATTAAGAGTATTCATCTGCACAACTCCACCTTTTGTAACATAGACAACCTTGAATGGCCTAAGACAATCTGTTCTGAACTTTCTTGTATGCTTCATGAACTTGCTATCATATAAAAGTACCAAATCTCCTTGTTTAAATGCTTTCTTCTTGATGTGTCTGTCATGGTAAGCCTTTTCTCGTTCTTTTTGTACCTGGTAATGAAATCCTACAATGAACCTATCTTCCTCTAGTTCCATCAACTACGTGAGCCTATCTTGAACAATGCCAATGTCATCCATACCTATAAATGATGCAATTCTTAAACTAGGAACCAAATACTCCATAGGTACCATTGCTTCCTGGCCATAAACTAACTTGAAGGGAGTCTGCATTGTTAAATTTTTGCAGGTAGTTCGATAAGACCATAACACTGCTAGAATTCTCAAATCCCAATCATCTTTGTTAATATTGATAACCTTAGTCAGTGTTGTCTCCAAAATATTATTGAAATCTTCGACTGTACCATTCAGCTATGGGTCATATGGTGTACTCTTATGATGTTGAACTTCGAACTCCTTAGTCAAGGCTTCAATAGTTTTGTTAATGAAGTGTGTTCCTTGATCACTCATAAGGATATTTGGGCATCCAAATCTGGTTATGATATCATCAAATATGAACCGCACAACTATAGTTGCACTATAGTATTTAAATTTTGTTTCTTCTTCCCATCTAGTCAAATACTCTGTAGCAATGATGATATATCGAGCTCCTGTGTGCTTTCCTGGTGGGTTGATAGCTCCCACAAATTCAATAGCCCATTTCTCAAATTCATTTAAAGTTAAATGAGGTGCTAAAGACATCTCATCCCTTCTAGAAGGATTCCCTACTCTTTGACATACATCATAGCCTTTGTAGTATTCCTTAGCATCCTTATGTAAAGTGGGCCACCAAAGGCTATCTCTAAGAACCTTCTGCGTTGTTTCTTTATCTACATAATTTCCTCCTATGATGCCTTCATGTTATTCTATAAGAATCAATGGTCTTTATGACTCCATAACACATCTTCTTAAGATCTCATCTGGTCCCATCTTATATAACTGTCTAACTATAAGTTGAAAATTTGCAGCGCGAACTACCAACAGTTTCTTCTGAATAAATGTATACTTGCGAGGTTCCATTCCTGTGGACATGAACTAGACTATCTCGGTGAAGTGAGCATCGACTTTCCTGATGGCCAACAACTGTGCATCTGGTAGTGTATGATCCAAACTAGTAGGTTCCTCTCCATGTTCGAACCTGGATAAGTGGTTAGGTCCCTTATTCATTCTTCCTGGCTTGACCACAATCTCAAAATCATACTCCTGGAATAATAATATCCATCCACATATTCTTCCCCCCAACATTGGCTTGTTGACTAAGTACTTCAATGAAAAATGATCAGTAAACATATTAAAATGTCCTCCCAACAAGTAGTGTGTAAACTTTTGTAGCGCATATACCATAGCTACACCTTTTCTTTTAGTGGTAGTATAATTCATTTTAAATGTAGAAAGATTCTTTCTAGCAAAGGAGATACGATGGCCGATATCTCCTTCACCTGGTTGTGCTAAAACCGCTCTTAATGCAATGGATGAAGCTTTGACATGAACATGGAATTCCTTAATCCAATCTGGAAAAACCAAAATAGGCGAAGTGATCATTTTCTGCTTTAATGTGTCGAAGCTCTGATGGCATTCCTCTGTCCATTGAAACTTACTATCATTCTTTAATAGCTTCTCCATAGGTGTTGTTATCTGTGCGTAACTCTTAATAAACTTTTTGTAGTATCTAGTGTGTCCCAATGCAGTGTGAAGTTGTCTAATTGAAGTAGGAGGAGGTAGATCAACAATTATAGCAATCTTGGAAGGATCTACCAACAATCCCTTCTTACACACAATGTGTCCTAACAACACTCCAAAAGATGAAAAGAAAATACACTTCTTCAAGTTCAGGGCAATCTGACACTACCTACACTTATCCAACATTAATCTCAAACATTCAATATGATATTTCAATAGACTAAAAATAGTCCAGTCATCAAAGTATGCCTCCAAAAACTTGTGTAAAAAATACTTAAATGCTTTGACCACCACCATGGAAAAGATCGTTGGTGCATTATTCAAACCAAAAGGCATCACAGTGTGATAAAAAGAACCCCATTCTATTGCAAATGCAGTCTTATGTATGTCCTCCTTTGCAATTCTGATTTGGTGATAACCTGAAAATACATCTGTGAATGAATAATCTTCTTTTCCTCCTACAATATCTATAATTTCATTAGTAAAAGGTGTAGGAAATGCATCATGTAAACATGCAAAATTCATTTTCCTTAGATATACATAGATTCTAATTTCTCCTATCTTCTTATATTGGACCACCATAGGGATGATCCATTCAGATTCTTCGATTGGTTCTATAATTCCTTCTTCCAACATTCTATCTAATTCAGTCTTAACTTTCTACTTGTTCTTGGGATTTAGTCTGTAAGGCCTCTGCTTGACAGGTCTTGCATCTGTTTTGAAAGGAATATTCATTTCTCCCATGGGCCCTTTAATGCCCTTAATCTTTGTGAACTTGGTTGAAAACAAGTCCTGATACTCATGCAATAGTTATGTAATCTTACTAATAGTAGCATCATCCCAATAGTCTCCAACATTTGCCAAGTTATGTGCTTTCTCTGTTCCAATATTAACCTTCTTAATTTTAATAGGATTCCCATCAAAAGGTAATTCAATTCATGGCCCTTCTATATCTTTTTGTCCTTTAGTTTCTGAAATGTTCACATTCCTAGGGTCATCATCCTCATTATCATCAATATTATAACAACCCTGTAACCATTGAAGAGGCACAATCCATTCATCTTCTTCTTGTTCAAGAGGGGGGTTAGCTTCCTCCTAAAAAGACCTTTTGTCTTACAATTTGTAAAGCCTGATCTATTGTGGGGCATTGAATTTCAAATAGGAACGTAGCTCTAAAGTTCTGGGTCATACCATACAAATCTGTAGTGACTAAGCACAGTTTTGCTTGAGGATACCAGTTGATAGGTGTAGTATCTAAGGTGTTAATGAACTTATGTCCCCATGGTTCTTTAGGAATGCTGCTCCAGGATTTCTCACAACTTTTCACATGGTCCTTAGGACAACTCTAACCAAGATATCAAACTTCACAACCTTGAACTTGGTATGAAAATCACACTGTCAACAAGGTGCGACATTATAACGACTCCACAATGTTCTTCTTGTGTGTTCCCCACTATCTAGCTGTTGTTTCTTTCAAGACTTCATATAGTGCCAAAAACCTCTATTGTACTGTTACAATTCCTTCAAATTCAAATACTAATGTCTCTAAATTATTCAAGCCATGAAATGTAGAAATATTACTTACTTTTGTGTCAATCCAGTGAACTGCCTTAGTCAATCTGGCACACCTCTGTGTAGAAAATTCATACATTATGTTCTGCCAATTTTCCAATGCTTCTTCTGAATGTGAAGAGCATGCACTTTCACTTCTCTAACTTATATTTCCATCTTCTGTAGGATTAATATAATCATGTTATCATCCTGTCAGTTTATAGATGTTCTCTAGCTGATAGGCGTGGTCTTCTTCTCTTATAGGTTCTGTGTATTTGCGACCTTCATTAGGATGAAGAGGTGAAATGACCCTAAGGCCATCACCTTCAAATGTCATTCTTCTCTTTTTCAGGTCAATAAAAGTCAAATTGTCAAAATCCCAATCAATTCCCAACAACACAGGATAGGGACAACTATCATCAACAATCTCGATCACTTCAAAGTCTACAAATGTCCTCACTCTGTCGATGTCCATAGGGACATTCTCTATTCTTCCAAAGGGGATCACTACCTGTTGATTATCCATCCTCAACCAAATAGGAGAGTAAATCAATTTAGGTTTTCCCATCAATGCCCAAGTCAAATTCATCATAACATTTACTTTTTATCCCAGGTCAAGGAACACATAGTCTATGTCGTAGTCTCCAATATAAGCACTAAGGTGGAACTTCTTACTTGTACTCATTTTTATAGATACTTGATTCACAACTCTACTTAGAAGAGGATCTACTCTTCCAATTTCATACTATCTTATCAGGTGTCGTAGTTCCTACACAACTCTTTCATCTTTAATCAAATCAATACAAGTATACAAGAAGTCCACAAGATTGCTTACTTCTTTTCCTTGTCTAGGTGGGGCAGACTGATCAAATGCTAAAGGCATTTCACATTCCCTTACTTCTGATTGTGCCCTAGATGATGAAGCCTGTTCACCTACAAATTCTCTTCTTTCTTCTTCAAAAGTATGTTTTTCTTTCCTTAGATCAAACAATGGCGCCTTCTCTAAAGCTCTTCAAATCCATGATCCATATGTAGTCCTTCCTGGAGTCACCCTATATTTTCTTGTGACAACGCCTCCTCTATCAATAATAACCACTCTGGGCTCCTCATCGTGAGGTTTAGCTGATATTTTCTGGACTTTCTAGTTTTCACCTTGTCTTTCTTGAACTTTAGCTAACAATAATGGAAAGTCTTCAATGACATGGTCAAATGAATTAAAGTAGGTACATGTAGTATAAGGGTTATGAAAATCCCTTTCCAAATGACCTAGCTGGGTGGAGTTATAGAAAACAATTTGACCTTGACCTCGACCCATGCCTCCTCCTCGTCCTCTTCCTATGAACCCACAGTGAGGGGTGAACCTTCTTATTCCTAGGGAATTGAACTGCGTAGCATTCCCTTTTGGTTGTAATTCTCCTTGAATTCTATATGCATCCCTTGACCTTTCATGCATGAGGTCATAAGCCCTACAATCCTTCTCATAATGCCCCACATATTTACATAATGTACAATAAAGATTGGTGGGTGTCTGGACATATTTCTGCATACAATAACATTCACCAGGGCAATGTCTAGTTCTACATACCTTGCACCATGGTAAAGTATCCTGCTTCAAAGGGTTAGGAGCTCTAGAGGCCAAGTATTCACTAAATAAAGGACAATGCTCTTTGTCATGACCCTCTTCTTTACATCAGATACACCAGATATATTCTATTTTCTCTTTTCCTTTGTCTTTCTTCATGTTTTCAACCTGTAAAGATAAACTTGTTAATTGATTCAAAATTTGACTCATACCTGGACTAGATTCTCCTACAGGGGCTTCTTCTAGTTTCATGACAATCTCTAATTCTTCAGCCTATGAAGTGACCTTTTGTTGCATTAGAGGAACTCTAATGTGTGGCAGGAGGGAAACGATGAACCATTCCTTATGTTGTTCATCTAGAATCTGAAAACTTAAACATATTGTCAAGGTCTTAAACCACTGATCAAATTCCCAAACAAGTTCATTCACCTTCTTCTTGATTTCCTTCAACTTTGTAATTCACTGTGACTCTGACTTAGGCTTCTTGAAATCTACACTCAACGCAATCTTAATGTCATTCTACACTCAAGATTGTACAGATGCTGTAACAAACTTCATATACCATCTTAGTGCACAATCCCTCAAGGTAGTACTAAATTGATCTCTCTTAATAGCTTTTTTGGTGACTTTCTTAATGCTCCATACAACTTCGCATAACAACAAGTGCTGGTTAGGATCCTCAGATCCAGCTCCTCTGAAAATAGGTAACCTCATTTCATATGCCATTGGTTTTCCTTCATTTCTTGACTGAGTCTGTACTAAACTGCTTGTGATAGTACTCTGAGTGCTATGATTACTTTGGTTACTCTGGTTACTCTAGTTACTTGGTGTTGCTAAAACAATAGGAGGAGTGGCAATACCTACTTCGACAATAGGTGCAGTACTTGAAGTTCCTGGTTCTTCTCGGCAAGGTTCTTTAAACTCTACTTACTCTTCTCTTGCGAACTCTTAATACTCTTCATTTGATCACTCTACTCCTTCTCCACTATAGAATCCTCCACCTTGTGTTAATGGCCCATAACTCTGCTTAAACAGGTTCACAAGATGAATCTTTCTAAATGATCTCCCACTGCACATGTGTCCAGCCTTTGTGTCACTATTGTTGTCTGAATTATTGAACGATAGCTTTAAAATCCAACTAATTATTGTATCTTCAAGATATTCTTCTCATGCATTAGCATCTTAATATTCAACTTCAAAAAGTGTAGAAACTTTCCTCTTGGTCCCTTGAAGAAATACCTCTCTTCTTGAATATATGATTGCACTATGTCAATAGAAAATTCGGTAATGTACCCTCCGATAGTTTTTTCAAACCAAATATTCACTTCCCTTGACACAATGTTATCAACTTTCTTGAATTTCTTAATCAACTTCGATGTCTAAACCACAGGTGCTCTAGATCTGATTTGAAACTGAGTGTCTGCTAGTCTGGCTAACTACTTGTACAACTCCTGATGAAGTCATGCAAAGAAAATCTCATGCACATCAGTAAATATGTTCCCTTCCAACTAGTCTTCTTTACTAATGATAGGGTTCTTGTTCTGAGCTTCGACGAAGTCCATTTCTTGTTCTTCTATCCAATTCTGATTTTTTTTCTTCGATGGAAACCACCTTGAAATTCTCTTAAGAAGATATTGGTCCTGAAAATGAAACCATTTGTTGGCATAGGGGTAGACCCAAGGTTCAACTCTAACAGTGCAACAACAAACCCTAACTACTGGCCCTTATGAAAACACTTGTGAAATAGATGAAGTCTCACCCAAAGTAGTAATAGGAAGGTTGCAAGACACAAGTGTCTACAACCAAAGGAAATGAAAGATGATTCCAAAACAACAATTCAAAATAACCCATAAATTCTTAACAATATTATTCTTAACTTCGTGAATTAAGTCATATCTTCTTATCTTCGATAGGAAAAATAACAGTTCAATAACAATGTAAAAGGTAGTAAATAAAAAAGAATCAACCAGATGGAACAACAAGATTTTACGTGGTTCAACTTCTCCCTAGGGCTACATCCACAAAACTGTGTTTATTGATAGAATAGATGAAGATATACAGTTCTATATATGCACTTAGATGTAGATCCTTCTCCCTCTTCCTCTTTATTTCCTATCCATGTGCACCCAGCTGTAGAGTCGATCTTCACACCTAGCTGAAGACACAAAAATACAAGAATTCCCTAAAACATAACACTTTTACATCTCAACACTACTATCCCCTCCCATATCAACTCTTCTAGACCTCTATTTATACATTCCATGACTCTTAGAAAACCATGGGCTAAAGCCCAGGTGCCAAAAACCAAGGGTCCACATAACACTCATTTTAAGGACTTCGCCAACTTGTTCTTCATTCTTCTCTGCAAGGTTCTCCAAAGCACCCATTATTGTCTTATTCTTCTTGTTGACTTGTCCACGATCTATTGTCTTATTTTTTTCTCGATGCCCTGTCAAGAGAGCCAACCAAGAGCAGGTTCCAAACATCTTTCTAGCCCTTCATTCTCGCTCTACGACCAACCAAGGATGATGGCAATTCAAGTTCTACTAAAGTTTAAATTCCTTTTCTATTATTTTGTTTTTTCTATTTAGAACAACCATGGTTGTAGATACACTATTAAGAAGTGTGGTAAATTTACGTTGTATCGGACTCAAACCTACATTTGACAGAGTGTCACTTGGCCTGGGTTCCATTTCTATGGAAGGACAGGTGGAAAATTTTTATGTGTATATTTTTTTGAAAACTTTTTAAGGTAATCAAAAATTTTATTTACAGAAAAAAAAAATACCATAGTGAGCCTTATTTAATAATATAGTGGACCTAGTCCACCTTTCATTGAATGGCATCCACTTTTATCACTATGGTCCCTTCGACCCCCTGCCCCTCGACCATTACCTCTTTAGTTGCACTACATTCAAGAGATGCTCCAAAAAGGGAACATTCGACCAAGCTCATCAACTTGCGGGAGCCCAATCATGCTTGTGCAAAAGAAATATGGAACTTTGAAACTCTATATTGATTTAAAATGTCTAAACAAAATCAAAGTTAGAAACTAGTACACAATTCCATGGATTTACGATATTCTTGAATAGATCAAGGGGGACAAGTACTTTAGTAATATTGATTTGAATTTTGGCTACCACGAGGTTCCCATAGAACATACTGAAGTATGGAAGATTTCTTTCAAGTATAAATAAGTTTTTCTCAAGTGGTTGGTGATGCCCTTCAGCTTGACAAATGTGCCAATAACTTTCATGAGGTTGATGGACGACATCTTGCTACTCAATTTGTGGTCATATATATCGATGACATCCTCATATTCAACAAGAGTTGGGTACAACACTTGCAACACATTTAGTAGGTCCTCCACACTCTACGACAAGACAAGCTATATGCTTGAGCTAGATTATTTTGAGAACGACATGAAGAAAAAGATATATCAAAGATATAACAAGGAAATACAAAAATATATTGCAAGAAAGACAAAATTATAGTGAAACCAAAATTATATTAATGAATAAGAGAGAAAAACACTATAGAACACAAATTGACAGAATGGGGTAGCTTATCTATGAAAATAAATATATGTTGGCTATGCTTCATTCGCAAAACATTTTACACCACATTCCATTGCATGCTTAAAGGGCCTCCTTCACCCCAATTATATATGAGAGAGTGAGAGCAGAACAATTCCCATGATGCACGTGGGATAAATTAGTCTAAGTTTATAAAATTCCATAGCCATGTAAAACACTAGGACTTCCCAAGCATCTACCCATCCCAGTACTACTCTAGTCCGAACATGCTTAACTGTAGTCTGTTGGAGGTGTTTTATCCATTCAATAGATCTGACTGCATGATTTTCCTTGGTCTGAGTGTGGGATGACTTTTTCAGTGAAGATGCAACAAGAATAGATATATCAATGGGGGCTAATGGTTGGAACCGCAAGCACACCTTAAAAGGGTAGTGGCCAATAGAGCTATGTTGAACATATGGAATAATCTCATTCTCTTTATGTTTCTCTACAATCTTGTTGACCTCCTTTTGCTGAAAAGAAACATCTTGGGCCGAGGCTAAAGTGGTCATAGTGATCTTATGTTCATCGTTTGACTCGATCACGAAGAGGGAAAACTTTGTGGTATTAGATATTACTTCGTGACATTGTTTTTCCAATATCAATGAAGTGGTAGTAGTTGGAGCAGCCTATAGTACCCTGAAGAGATGACCTCCCAGAGTAACAATGAAACTGTGGGGTCAAGACTCATAGATAGCATGATGTTTCCACATATATGGTTGTCCTAAAATAACATCACATACTTCAAGTGGAGCAACATCACACACTACCTCATTCTTGAAGGGATTGATGCCATAGGACATGAGACACTGTTGATTGACAAAGATGTATCCTCCTTGGCTTAACCATTTGATGGTGTATGGTTGGGGGTGTGGTTTCATTGGAAGATTAAATATATTGGCAACCTTGGTTAAGATCAGGTTCTTATGACTCCTGTTGTCAACAATGAAATGCAGTGGGGTCCCATTTACCCACATTTGTGAGTGGAAGAGGTGCTCCCCCTCCTCAAGGTCCTCTGGTTCTTCTGGTTGTAGTGTGGTGTTTGCGATGGTAGCACTGGGTTCTGCATTGATGATCTGTTTCCCTTTATTGTTCTTTGAATAATATTTCAAGTCATGTTTTGATTTTTTTTCTTTGAGCTTGACCACCATTGAGTGTTTAGAGAGACATTCATCGGTGTTGTGCCAAGGGCTATTGTGGAAATCACACCACTTTCTAGTGTCTTTCTTAGACTTCTCATTACCCTTATTGGACTGACTCTCTTGAGGTTGGCCTTCCTTGATCTATCCTTCATTATGTGAGTTAGGGTTTCCTTTACCATGATTCTATTGTGGCATATTTTCAAACCCGAACTCCGGATTTCTATGTTGCTTGAATTTATGTTCAATTTTGAATGCATATTAATAAGTAACCCCTAGTGAAGAGATGTCATAGTTTCTGATAGGGTATAACTCCTCCTTTAGGGAATCTACAAAGTTTTCCCATGTGGGTTGTCTCTTGAATGGTGTATATTCATTTGCGGTGTAAATCTCACAATAAACTTCCCACCAAAGTATGACATGGGAAATGGATTTAAGGAGTGCAAAGGTGATATTTTCACTATCAATTTTTTTTTTTGACGGAGTAATAACCTTCTAGTGTATTCAACCATTTTTCTAGAGAATCTACATCTATCTATCCTTCAAATAAGGGCATTTAAAAATTGACTTGTACATTGAACGATGTCACACCTTTTAAATGTTTTCTTTTCAAAGATGCCTCAGATGCTGCCATCGGTAGTCTTCGAAGGATTTGAGTGGGATTCCTCAAGCGATGTCTTGAAAGGATATCCTTCTCTATCATCTCTCTTTTCTTCCACCATGGGAGGTCTCTTGGGCTAGCGAGAGAGGTTGTACTCAAGAGAAACTAGCTTCATAACCAAATCTCTATACCCTAACCTCATACAAGGAACAAATTATTCTAATACCACCGGTCCATATTATTTTGAGAACTACATGAAGACATAAACATAACAGAGATATAAAAAGGAAATGCATAGAGATATTGGAAGAATCACATAAATATAGTGAAACCCAACTTCTATTCATGAATAAGAGAGAAAAAAATTGTAGAACACAAACTCGCAGAATCAGGTAGCTTATCTCTGAAAAGAAAGAGATGTTGGCTATATTCGGAAGATGCTTTACATCACACTCCATTACATTCTTAAAGGGCCTCCTTCACCTCAACTATATATGAGAGAGTTAGAGGAGAAAAATTCCCATGATGCACATGGGATAAATTAGTCTAACTTTATAAAATTCCATAAGCATGTAAAACACTAAGACTTCTCGGGAGGTCACCCATCCCAGTATTACTCTAGCTTGAGCGTGCTTAACTACAGAGTTTTAATTGGATCCAGTGCGTTAACGATATGTTATAAGCATTTGCATAAGACCACTAGGAAATCATTACATGATGTTTGTAATTAACAAATGAAGATGGCATTACATTCCATTCCCCATCAAAAGGGTGAATATCATGGTTTATCAAAACCATAGACTTGAAATGTTGATTCAATGGAAAGGGTGGATGGCCACCAATATCCACTTGGATCAATGCTAACATAGATAAATGGTCCTTCATCATGAAAAGGTTCCATTACCTCAGATGATGTGTATATGAGAATGGGTTGCATGTCGATCCAACCAAGATCCATTGCCATTCGTGACTACCCTACCCCGACAACACTCACCAAGATTCAAATATTTTTATGCCTTGCCAACTTCTATCGCAGATTCGTATTGGATTTATCCCACATTGCATGGGATCTCATCTATGTGACCAAGGGTGGTTTCAAAGACAAATTTGTTTGGGGAAGGTCACAAAAAAATTCCTTTGATAATGTGAAAAAATGCTTATGCTTAGCCCCAATGCTCACCTTGCCTGACCTACAAGAACCATTTGAGATTGAGATAGATGATTCCAATTATGTTGTTGGGGTCATTCTCACTCAACATGGACATACTATGTTCTATTATAGTGATAAAATCTTAGATGTTGCATGTAGGTACCCCACATATGACAAAGAAATGCATTCCATCATACAAGCTTTCCTCCAATGGAAGCATTCCATTCTAGGGAAGGAGATAGTCATCCATACATAACATAAGCCTTTGCAGTTCATGTAGACACAAGGAAAATTGTAGAATGACTTCCATGAAAATTGGTCCACATACTTACAACAGTTTCACCTCAACATCAAGTATCAGAAAGGGAGCACAAATTGCATCTCCAACTACCTCATTTGACCTCTAGCTGCAACACTAAACAATGTGCTCAACTATTGTAGGTATGAGACCTCCTAGTGGTCCCAACTCCATGGAAGTGATCCTGACATCGCTAGAACCTACCAGGTGTTTGGAATAGGCACCATCGTTTCCAACTTTCATATTCAATATGGACATTTATTTCATCTAGGTCATCTCTTTGTTCCTTCAAATGAGCGTGCAAAGTTGATTTGGGAATCCCACTAAAGTCAGGTGCAGTAAAATTTATCAGGGAAATGATAGTGGAAGCACTAGAAAAATATTTCTATTCATCAAAGCTTCAACATGATGTCGGTAACTATATCAGATCTTGCACAACCTACTCCATTTCCAAGTCATCCATTAAAAAACAAGGATTGTACACCTCGCTGCCTACTCCCAAGGGACCCTAGAAATCTATCTTAGTGAAATACATGTCAGGTATCCCCTCCACGAAGAATGAAAATGATTGTGTATTCATGTTTGTTGATTGATTCTTTAATATGTCCATTCTAACCATCTGTAAGAAGAATATCACAGTCGAGGCCACTACCAATCTCTTCTTTGAGAATGTATGGGTACACTTCAAAATACCAGAAACCATCTTATCAGATCATGATAGCCTATTCTTGAGCACATTTTGGTTGAGCCTACATTCTTTCTTTGACACCAAGCTCACCAAATCCATTGCCTTACAACCTCAAACTGATGGAAAAATAGAGGTTGTCAACATGATGATCGTGCATCTCCTGTACATGTGCAACTCCAATCATCCAAACACATGGGATGATAACCTTTCATATTTCTTACAAATCTACAACATATCCCTCCATATATTTATAGGATACAACTCTTTTAAGGTGTGCCTAGGCTTTCAACCCTTGGTCCCCATTGATGTCACACTGCCCCTTGCATCCACACAGGAAGAACCTTCCTATGCTCAATCTAAGGTTGACAAAGCCACATAATTCATTGAATGGATTCAACACATTTGTCAACAGGTCTATAATATTTTTCACAAAGCTAATGATAAGTACAAACAATTCCTTTCCCAGCACCAGGTTCCCCACAAGTTTCAGGTGGGAGACGAGGTTTGTCCACACTTTCAAAAAGACCATCTAACATGACCCCATCAAAATCTATGGCCACTTAGATATGGACCTCGCACCATCACTGAGGATATGGGAAACAATTATTTTGAGTTAAGTATTCCCCCCTTCCTTGGATTACACCTAGTATTCAATAAGGACCTCCTTCGACGATATTTTCCACCACTATTGGACATTTAGGAGGTGGCAGAGAAAATGGAAACTATAGAGCTCAAATGTGAATATATGGAACATGAAACCATTGATCCGATCATGGACACATAGGTTAAAGGTGCCTACCTGCCAACATAATATCCAACTCTATCAGGTTGCCAAAGAAGGATAGCTACTGCATAAAGGCAAGTGGCTCACCAAGCATCAAGTTGAGCATAAGTTTCCCAATTTGATGGGGGCCCTCAATGCAATGGATACCATTTATTTAAAATGGGCGGGGAATGATCTAGTTGGACATTGATGGCATCCCACCTATTCCACTCTCTTAACATACAGTTTCCATTTTGGTAGTTTTTCTATAGTTTTTCCAGTCCCAAACTTTCAAGGCCGTTTTGAGGCCCTAAACGACATTGTTTTGACGTATCAACACCCAATACATGTTAGTGTCTTGAATTGGGCCATTCGAAATGTATACTCCTTGGATAGACCTTTCCAATGAGATATCGTGTGCCCCAAACTAAGATTGTATGCAAGAGTTACACCGTAGGGAAGTTGACGTATCAACTACCCCCATCAGGGCCCACAAACCTTTTGGCGTTTCATATTTCGAGGTAAGGTTTTTGGATGTTTTTGGTGTTATCATTTATATTTTTTATTAAAAAGGCCTTTGAAGCATCATTGCAATCATCTTCTTGCAAATTCCCATAGTCGTCACATCGCTTCTCAGAGATAAGCTACCACCATTCTGAAGAGATGATTCCACTCTATGTTTTCTTTTACAATCTTTGCATATTTTAATCTTTAATAAATATTAAATATTATTATATATTTGTATTTTTGTCTTACTACTATGCTTCATTTCATTCCCTCATAAATCGAGATCATAATACTTTAGGTTTCCGATATATATATAAATACAGCCTGAGTGGGCCTAATGGTTAAGAATATGTGTTTCCTCTCAAGAGATCACAGGTTCAAATCCACAGGGGGGTAGGGTATGTATACCTTCATAGACTTTACCAGTCAAATCGCTGGACAAAGGGGGGTCCCTTGTCCCACAAACAATGGGGTCTCATACACCAATTTGGTGTGTTGGCTTGGCCGTAACCTTAAAAAAATAAAAAATAAAAATAAATAAATAAAATATAGATAACAAAATACCCGTCCCAAAGTATAGTTACATTCTTATAATTAAATATTGTGAATAAAATGTATATAAATATTCACCCTCGGGTAAAAAAAATCTTAAGCACATGTGATACAACTTGTCCTTGGGATTATATTTGAAATGGTGCTCTTCTATACATTCACTACTTATTAATTATAATATCATTTTAAAAAGCTCCATTGCTTTATTATCCACGCCCCATAACTTGTTAAATTGCAAATAATTATGGTTTTTCATAATGATGTCTATATTATTGTAAACCTCATAACTTCTTCAATTTAAAAGATAATAATGACCTTTACCGTGATATTTTACATTATTGTAATAATTATTTTTTATATATACCTAATAATTTTATTTCAACATTATTTTTTTTTGTTGTAATAAGTTGAATCCGTTAATTGAAGTATAAGATTAAAAAAGTTAAATTTTAAGTATAAGATTAAGAAAAGTATAAGATTAAAAAAGTTAAATTTTACAAATATAAAATTATGGAAAATACATTTGAGTGAATTTTTTAGTGCATAGATTTGAATTCATGCATAAACTAAATTACAAAATTGCATGCCAATATTTTGAGGATGCCTATATAAATACAAAAATTGCATTAGCATGTGTTCCTAAATCTCGTATTGAATATGAAGTGGTGGAGCATTACTTATCAAAATTACATAAAATATATTCATAATAGCTATAAAAATTATACTAAAACCAACAAATAACAATAGTCTCTTGTTATGATATAAGACAACACAATTCCCTAAAATAGATCATCAACCAATTATTATTTATTTAATAAAATAAATTATCAATAAAATTGAAAGGAGGTGTGTTAAATAAAAAAAATGTGGATATAGATGTGAGATTAACATTAAATTTTGAAATTAGAATGGTGTATGTTATATTATTTATGAAAATTATAGTAATTATGTAAAAGAAAGATAAATTAATGAATTTCATGTTCCAATGACTTAAAATTTCATGAGCATGTAGGGTTTTCTTATGTCACCCAAACTAAGATCATCACACATAATTAATAAATTTAATAGTTAGAAAGATTAACATGTCACTATAGAGTGAAGAGCTTATGTGATTAAATAGAAATATGACCTCAAGTAATCATCAACATATGAGATTGTTATTAATTTTTTAACTCTTTGAAACTATTAGAAAATGACTCAATAAATTTGATAATGTAATTTATTCATGACCATATGAATAACAATTTCCTCTTATTATAAAATAGGATGGTATTGGACTCAACTGCCATTATTTTGGTTTTATACAATATTCATTTAACTTTAATTGTATTCTATTTTATTAATATTCATCTTGACTTAACCTATTTTGTGTAGATTTTGTAAATATTAATTGTTTTCTACTTTATTTGAATTTTATAATTCTTATTTTACACACACACACACAAACACACATATCTCCCTTCATATCTTTATTTCTCATATAATCTACAACATACTCACTAATTTCAAACTAATGGTATGCCCATTTACTAGGTAATTTCTAAAATCAATTTCGATAATGTGAGATATATGGAAAAAAATGAAAATTTATGGATTATTGGAATTACTAATAAACTAAAAATTTAATAACGAAGAAAGAGATCAATGAATTTTTTGTGATAAATTTTCAGATGATGATAAAATAGTTATAATTGAATTTATAGTCACTTGTAGCCAAACCTTTAATGTATATTGTTACCATGCCCAAGAATTTGCAATAAAAACATACAATTACCATGACCATGAATTTACAATCAAAATTGTTGCAACATAATTAATTCTTTAAAAAGGGACAAAACTTGGTTCATCAAAAAAATTGAGTAATCCACTTCACATGGTATACACACATATGTCATTGGAGTGGTTAATCTCTAAATTTGCATTCATTATGGGTGAATCCAACTCCAGTAGCCTCATGGTACCAGAGATTGAATAATTGTTGTAGATTATTGTTAATCTGTGGGAAAGGGAGAAGGAAATGATGGAACTTTGCTCATGGATGGTCTACCACTAGTGTATATCCATCTTAAATTCGGATCTATCATACATCGAGAGAAATAAAATCCCTCGAGCTGCAAACCTCCTTTTAGAGTGAAAAACTTGAGGAAAGGTTTGCACCTCAAGGGATTTTGATTCCTCTTGGCGCATCATATCTATCCATATTTAAGATGGATCTATGTTGGTTACAGTCACATGTGAAATTGTTAGATGATAATCTTTATCTATATGTATAGGTTTAATATGAAATTGATACTTTGAAATTTACATCATTATGAATCCAAATAATAACAAAGTAACAATGTTTAGTGATGAATATCATGGATAATAATAAAATGGACTTGTTAATATATTGAATAACTTATATACCACATATCATTAAGAAGTGATATGAGGAAGATATTTGTAACACCCCGCTCTTGCGTGCACATGATGTGACTTATTCTTTTAGGACACTTGCGTGCAATTGATCCAGTTCATTATATGATTGATTGCTTCACTTATGGATTTTGATGATGAGATTGTGATTTATGATGTTATGTTATGTTATCTATGTATAGGCAGGTGGTATTGACTGATTCCTCCTGAGTGTTCAGGACTCTTGATAGATTGAGGATGTCGATGACATCGATGGAACTCCTTGGACTCTAGATCAAGTCAGGGAGTGGACTGTATATGGTTTCAGTAATTCTCTTATTGCATATGTGACATATGACTGGGTATATTATGATGTTGTTTATGGATAACTAACATGTTTTGTTGATGGATGTAGGATAATGATTTCTTTCTAATTAGACTCACATTAGGAGTAAAGGGCCATGCATGAAAACCATAGATATTAAGGGAGAGGTGTGGCAGCAGCCCTGCCACAACCTACTAGCACTCTTGTCATGGATTGAACTGTAGGTTAACGATTACCTAGTTCAAGATATCCACAATTCCGAGAGGGAAGAATGAGACAGTCGCTCATGAAGATTCTAAAGGGAATGCAATAAGGAAGGGTCCTTATTCCTTAGAGGCCCTTAGTCTCCCAAAAGGTCGCCTGACATATTTTTAACTCCAAGGGTTGGATGTCTACAAAAATCAGTCAAAAGGTGAGTGACACCCTTGGAGCACATAGTGCATCTTAAAGGGCACACCACATAAATGAAACATGAATGAAGGTGAGTGGCACCCTTGGAGAACATAGAGTGTCTTGAAGGGCACATCACATGTGTTAACAATGGTGAGTCAATGAACCTAGGTACCTAGAAAACAATATCTCATTTTGACTTGGCCAATGTTAAAATAAATGTTGTATGAGTAAAGTTTAATAAATAAAAAATTTCCCTTAAAAACAATTTTGCTAAGCCTAGTTGAAATTAGAGCATAGGTCTAATTGGGATTGAAGGAATAAAACTAATTAATCAATTAATAAAAGGGGGGATGAAGAAAAATCAAATTTAAAATTTAAAGGGGAAAGAATTTATCAAAAATTTAATTACTGGTTATGTGAAAAACTTGATAATTTAGAACTTAGAAAAAAAAGGGAAAATTAAATGCAAAAGGAATGTGGAACATAGAAGAGAATCTAGTCTAGATAACTTTTCAAATTAGAACTCAATTGATCTTTAAGAAAGATGTCAGTCATTAAGAGAAATTGAGGGAAATTGACAAATTAATTTAATTAAATAAATGAATTTCTGGCGCAACTAAGGGATCGGGTGACAAGTGTACGGGGTAGAGTTTTTCCTAATCAATTTTTAATAAAATGAATTTCACATGAAAATGGAAGGGTCACTAAGAAGAACTCTATAAACATAATGGGGAAGATGAGGAAGGGATCATGACTGGTATGCATAAGGTTGTGCTGCCAGATTTTTCTTGACTGATTTTTCTTGTGGGAGTTGGGATACCCAGCTCGAATAGAGAGTGGTAGCTCAACCTTGCGAAGCAAGATGGGAGATAAATTTGTCTTTGGTTGCGTGTGTTAGAACCATGATTTTCATAGCTAGAGTTAGAGGTTTGTCCAAAGTTTTCAAAGTCATGACATGATCATGGGAAAATCAAGGCATTCCTAGATGAGTCATAGGTTAGGATTAATATCATGTCAAAAGGAATTATAGTTGATCATCACCTTTCATGAGGTTAAAGAAGAAACAATCATGGCACTCCATGTCATTGGTATCGTTGAAAACTTCAAAAACATACTCATTGTGCAAGTTTTTTGTGCAAAGGCTTTTGCTTCTTTCATATGTTGTGCACTGCGCATAGAATTTCACCACATGGAGGATGTTATCACATAGAGGGTTTTGTTGCACAGAGAGTTTTTTCATGCAAAGGATTTTGCCGCGCAGAGAGTTTTTTCCGCAGAGAGAGTTTTTCCACCCAGGGGATTTTGTCGTGTAGAGGATTTTTTCACAAAAAGAGTTTTTTCGTGCAAGGGATTTTCTACGCAAAAGTTTTTTTCGCGCAGAAGATTTTCATGCACATAGGCTACAGGGCGTGTTGCGTAAATGACTGGTTTAGTGGTCAACTTCAAGATCCATTTTTGACCCACTAGAGAGGAATTTTGAAAATCCTCGAGACTTTTTTGTCAAGGAAAAAACAAATAATAACAACCTCTCTCATATTTGAAAAAAGTTTCATATTTTGGTAGATTCAAAGGAATCTTTCAGCCCTATTTTCCAGTTTTCATGATTTCCTGTTTGAGACATGTTTTTGCGACACATATTCCGACCAGGTGGAGATGAATTTCAAGAAACCAAGATACATTTTTCTTTAGAATGAGTTTTCCTACAAAAACCGTTCTCGGATGTTACACAATTGTTACAGTTTGAGAATTACAAGTGGCGTTTTGAAGCCTATTTTTCAGAATTTCACCTCCGGAAAAGAAGGAAATCAATTAAAATGTGTCATTTTTTGTTTTTAACTGTTTATGTTTTGCGAAAGGGGTTAGAGTTCGAAATGGTGAGCTGGAAAGGACCTAGAGTAGATAAGGGTTGGACCCTTGGAGGATAAGACTTGTTTATTTATTTGAAGTTAATGCATAAGTTTCCTCTTTCTAAAATTTGAGATTCATCACAGTGTTCATGTTTAATATGTGGTTCTTGTATATCATTTCCATGATTGTGTTTTTATGCTAGCATTGTCTAAGAGTAAGTGGTATGAATTCATCCACGTTTAATTCTCCTTTCACATTGATGATTTTTGTTATGTGTTAATGGCTTCTTTTATAGAATTCATCTTCATTTGATGTTATGTTTAGAAACTAATCTTGGTGTCCTTTATTCTAAAGATGCATTGGAGATTCATCCATAGATTGATGCATGTAGTGTAGTGGGATTTCTTCTTCTTTCCATATCTCATGTCATATCATTTATTTGATGAGCATAACACCTATTTTTCCTCAAATTTGCAGAAAGAAACCAACCAACTGTTGACTATAAAAACATCGTAATTCATGCCTTGAATCCATTTCCAAATGGCACCTTTTATGTGTTTGTCCTACTAACCCTTTTAAAACAAAAAAAAAACCTATCCTATGGCAGAATCTGACCTCTATCCATTTATCGATGAATCCTTTGAGTTGTTACTAGTCATTAGATATCTGAGAGATCCCTCTCTGGTTGTATAGGTTAGAATACAATATAAAGTTGGTTGAAACAGTTACCTTGCGGTTTTATTTGATACAACCCAAAGAAATTTCGGAGTGCTAACATTTTGGTGTCGTTTATAGGGAACAAAAGTTGCATTTTCCTTGGGAGAAATGACAAGGTTTAGACCTGGTTTCTAATGCTGGATAAAGGCTAGACACAAGAAGGTTGTACATTTCCACCTGGTGACTCCAATAAAGATTCAAATTCGATTGAGATCCTCCATTGGAGGATGAGATCCATTGAAAGAGGTATGAAAGGACATCATGGGTGAAAACAAGTACCTAAAGTTGAGTTTTTTCCAAGACATAATATTTTCTTTTATTCATTACCTTTTGTCTTTTCTTAAACATGGTAAACAAATTTTTCTTTCCCTATAGAATTCAAATTATGATCATGATAATTTTCACTTGTATATCCACCTCTTAAATTTGTACATATATCTCCTCATTGTATCACTAATTTTGATCAAAATATTCCATCTTAGACATGTAATGACCATAGCCAAGTTGATGAGCCTCATGAAGTCAAGGTTGATGTCTCACCTCTTGTACTTGATCCAACACCCTCCAAGATTCAACATAAATACAAACCTTTAAAATTTCCTCACATCCTTCATAAGTTTCCTCCAAAGCACTATAAGTACCTACATGTGTTTGATGGAGAACCTAATACTATCACAACTAAAAAGAACATCCAAGATTTTGAACATTTTGTATATTTGTTTGAGATTGATCATGACAATGTTTGTATGAGGGGCTTCTCTCAATCCTTGAAAGGGGATACTAAATACTAGTTTAAAGACTTGCATCTAGAGACAATTAGCTCATGGGAGGAATTGAAGAATGTCTTTTTGAAATTTTGGGGCAAGAGAAAATCTTTGGATCTAAATATTACATAGTTATATGCCATGAAAAGGCAGAGCAATGAAACTATTTCTACATTCAGTAGGAGGTTTTCCAATATTTATTAGAACTTTCCCAAAGAAATTCAACCCACTAAAGTTGCTACCATGCTCCATTATGCAACAACCTTTCATCCAGATTTGTCTTTCCAGCTGATGGAAAGAAGATACAAGTCGTTACAACAAATGTTTAATGATGCTCAGGAGATTCAACACAATATTCAATCATGTAAATAGATTCAAAATGAGGAGTTTGATTCTAACGAACATTACAGTGAATATGAACAAAAACCAATTGATTTGAATCTTGAGCAAAGGGTTAATAATATCATATGTCCACTTGAAGTTTTAAATGCTCATGATTTTGCTAAGGATTATATTCCACGTATTGAAAAATAAGGTGCTAATTTAGATTCTTATCCATCTCATGATAAGCATGGGTATGATTGTTTTATTTATTCATTTGTAGATAGTCAAGAAAATGAATTTGCAAATCAACTTGTTGACGAGCACATGGATATCCCAAGATTTTTCCTGTTAGATGACATTGGAGATATTGTTGATTTGCCTATATATGATGAATATGATGATGATTGTGATGTTGACTTCCTAGAACACTCATTTTCATGTTCTCTATCATAAAATGTTCCTTTTCAGCAGTGTAATGAGAGCAATCAACCTACATATCATAGTTACAAAGAAGAATATGAAGAAAGTACTGAATCAACTGAAGGAAATTCTTTACCTTTATGCTTTTATTTGTTTAAATTGTTGAAAGAAAATTTTAAGATCACTGAAGCAAAGAAATGTGTGTTGATTAAAAATCACACTGAATCACTGGAAAATATTGACAAGAAATTGCAACAATCTTTTCATGTGTTTGACGACCCGTTGCTTGTTATATGGAAGGTTTTGTTAGTTCAAAATTGCAAGGATTGGTCAAAGATGAATCTGAAAATGTAGATGATGATGAGTTGTTGTCCAAATAAGCCATGTCCTTCATTCCATAAGGGCTTTCATTGCAGCAATTTAATACATATATTCATCCATTTCATTAAAACCATGAGTTTGCGATTTATGGAAGCGTAAATGTAGTTGGAGGAATGATACAAGATGACAGTCTTGTGCAATCTCTTGAAATCAATTTTCTTTCTTTTCAAGATCATTTTCCAGCATGTTTGTAAACAATAGATGGACCTAAGTTTTTAAATTTGGTCAATATTGAATTTGATGAGTTTCCATTGAGAGGGTTTTTCCTTTCAATAATGATCAAAGATACGCAAGGAGTTCAACCAGTGGACAAAACACTTTGGACAAAACACTTGTATGGTTGCACTGGATTTTTGATTTCACCTAATCAAATAGCTCAAATATTAGCTTAGTCTAGGTATCAGTGTGAATAATCTCGGGATGGAAAGCATTTCATTCATTATTGTTCAATTTGTATTTTCAGTTTGGGTTTGGTTTAGTTGTAGAATAAATTTGTGGCAGAACAGTTAAGGTTTGGATTTCATTGTGATTGGTTCCAGGTCAGTAAGAGAGTAGGTTACAAGTTACAATTGGAAAGTTGAGTTTGGGAGAATCCCAATGGATAGGCACAAGGTCTACAAGTTATTTTTCTACCTCACTGGGAGGATAGCATCCCCATTGGAGCCAACTATTAGCACCATGGTTTTCATAGCTAGAGTTAGAGGTTTGTCCAAAGTTTTCAATGTCATGACATGATCTTGGGCAAATCAAGGCATTCCTAGATGATTCATAGGTTAGGGTGAATATCATGTCAAAAGGTTTTATGTTTCATTATCACCTTTCATGAGATTAGAGAAGGAACAGTCATGACACTCCATGTCATTGGTATCGTTGCAAACTTCAAAAGCATACTCGTTGTTCAAGTTTGTTGCACAAAGGCTTTTGCTACTTTCTTTTTCTACATGTTGCACAGAGGATTTCACCATGCAGAGAATTTCACTGCGTCGAGGATTTTATCATGCAGATGGTTTTGTCACATAGATAGCTTTGTCGTGCAAAGGATTTTGCTGCACATAGAGTTTTTCCGCGCAGGGGATTTTGTCGAACAAATGATTTTTTCATGTAGAGAGTTTTTCCACGTAGGGATTTTGTCACATAGAGGATTTTTCCACGTAGAGAGTTTTTTCGTGAAGGGTATTTTTCCGTGTAGAAGGTTTTGTCACACAAAGGATTTTCCTATGCACAGGCTACAAGGCGTGCTGCACAAATGACTCATTTAGTGTTCAACTTCAAGATCTCTTTCTGACCAAATGGAGAGGAATTGTGAAAATCCCTAAGAGGTTTTTGTCTAGGACAAACCAAATAATAAAAATGTCTCTCAGATTTGAAAAAAAAATCATATTTTGGTAGATTCAAAGGAATCTTTGAGCCCTATTTTTCAGTTTTCATGATTTCCTATTTGAGACATGTTTTTGCAACACATATTCTAGCCTGCTGGAGATGAATTTCAAGAAACCAAGATAGGTTTTATTTTATAACAAGCTTACCTAAAAAAAAAATTCTCTGATGGTACACAACTATTACAGCTTGATAATTACAAGTGGCGTTTTGAAGCCTATTTTTCATAATTTTGCCTCCTGAAAAGAAGGAAATCAATTAAAATGTGTCATTTTCTGTTTGTAATTGTTTCTATTTTGGGAAAGGGGTTGGAGTTCGAAATGGTGAGATGTAAAGGACCTATAGTGCTATATATTTAATGGTAAAAGAGTAGATAAGGGTTGGACCCTTGGAGGAGAAGAATTGTTTATTTCTTTGAAGTTAATGCAGAAATTTCCTCTTTCTGAAATTTGAGATTCATCACGGTGTTCATGTTCAGTATGCAGTTCTTGTATATCATTTCCATGATTGTTTTTTATACTAGCATTGTATTAGATTAAGTCATAGGAATTCATCCACATTTGATGCTCATTTCACACTGATGATTTTCGTTAGGTGTTAATGGTTACTTTTATAGAATTCATCTTCATTTGATGCTTTGTTTAGTAATTAATCTTCGTGTCCTTTCTTCCAAAGCTTCACTAGAGATTCATCCACTGATTGATTCCTGTAGTGTAGTGGGATTTGTTCTCCTTTCCTTCTCTCATTTCATATCATTTATTTTTTGAGCATAGAACCTATTTTGCCTCAAATCTACAGAAAGAAACCAACCAGTTGTTGACTGTAAAAGCATTGGAATTCATGCCTTGACTCCATTGGCCAATGATACATTTTCCTTGTTTGTCCAACTAACCCTTTTAAAACAAAAAAAAAACCTGTCCTATTGCAAAATCTGACCTCTGTGCATTTATTGATGAATCCTTTGAGTTATTACCAGTCATTAGATATCTGAGAGAGCCCTCTTTGGTTGTATAGGTCATAATACAATCTAAATTTGGTTGAAATAGTTACCTC